>OX438762.1:36339020-36562982 GCA_949316455.1 Acleris holmiana
GCAATGGGCGTTTCATTATTTGTTCTGAAGACCATTTCTACTAAGTTTCAACTTAATACGACCCTAAAAGTATTTTTATAGCTGAAACACGTGTCTTATTATTAACATCGAAGAGCATTTCTACCAAGTTTCAAGTAAATTTGACCAAAAAAATAAATTCCCCATTTTACACCCTTAGGGGTACTTTTGTTTAAATCGCCAAAAGTTATATTTTTTATTTTTTTTACATTTCTAACTACAAAAATGACGAATTTCCCATACAAACTTCAACCCCCATTTTACCCCCTTAGGAGAAGTTTTTTTTAATTACTGAAATTCATATTTTTTAGTTTACAAAATTACATGCTCCTAGGATCAAAAATGACGGAGTTCCATACAAACTAACAAATATTTTCTTATAGTTACGTCTAAAAAAAAACACACTTGAATAAATTCAGCTTTCTAAGTTCAAGGGTTTTAGGCTAGTTACTTATCACCCTTCCCTCGTATATTGGGGGTAGAGATGGGCCTTGTGTGCCGCGTCGACCATTGCTAATTTATTGTTTCAGCCCTTTCTTTCTTAAGACTGCATAGTCCCTGGTTTAGATGCGCTGTATGTATGGACCAGGGACCGGCCCGCTATCCTATTCAAGGGGTTACGAAGTCTTTTACACTTTAGAAAAGTCGTTCGATATGCTTTTTAAAGCGCTAATTATAAGGATTATGTGTGCTTAACCTGTTAAGGTTTCCCTTATACAAATAACTTAGTCATTTATTTCGTTCCAAGAAGTCATTCTTTTAGTGGGGTATTCTATTGAGAGGTTGGTCTTTCAAAGGCTTTTATCGGTGAATGGGTGGGCGGGTCCTTGGTATGGACGAGCGAATGTCTCTGATGTGTTATTGCTCAGCCAATGTGTTAGTTTTTAATTTATAGTATTGAAATTTTTAAGTTCTAACCTTATACACATTTTGATTACATGCATAATATTATAACATAATATACCTTAATAATCCCTCAACTAATTACAATTTTGGAAAGTTGCCATACAGTGGTCATTAAGCCCTTGTAGTAAAGGCTTCAAACATGACCACCGTAAGAGTATATAATTTTAAATGGGTGAATACTACTCAATTGACTTGTTTTTACTTTCATATTAACCTACTCGTATCCGGTATTCGATACATTATGAAATCCACAATCAAGAAATCATATTACAAAGTAAAATGCGCTAGTGCAAAAATGTTTGCAAGACAATTTATATTACGAGTTAATGGAGAATAACGGGCATGATTTACGCGCCGCTACCGACTGCCGCTCGCGGGCAGGCACAATTATCGGCCCGCGGGCGCACTCAATTACAAAAAGGCTCGCCCGCGGGACTAGAACCTTCGACGTCCGTTACGAAATGCTCGCTACTAATAAGGCCTGAAACGTTACGGATTCGCCAAAGTAAAAACGCAATTATAACAAATTTACACACTTTATTGTGTTTTATTATAAACTAATAGATAAAAAGATATCATAAAGTACGTTTTCTGGGATCCTTCTTCTTATCCCATTCCTGCCGTAACTTCTGTCTGATGCCCTCCATCAAGCGAGCGACAGTGTCTTTGGAGACTTGCTTGCATGCCCAATTCCACTTTTTTAGGAAATCGGTATGGTCGCTTGCTGTTTTGCCGGACTTTCGTAAGATCCCTTTAACTAGAGCCCAATATCGTTCGATTGGACGGCACTGTGGAACATTTGGAGGGTTCGTAGTTTTTGGCACAATTTTGATGCTATTACGTTCAAGAAAATTAATAGTATCCTTTGCGTAATGGGCTGTTGCCAGATCTGGCCAAAACAAGGTCGACTTATATATATTTATTATATATTTTTCTATACCAATTGTGGTTTCAGAATCAGGAAGGCTCTCTCCATCTACTATTGTATAGTACTTGGTCACCAGGAAGTGTGGAAAAATCGGCTTTCATATAGGTTTCATCGTCGAGAATCATGTAAAAGTTTTCAGTGCCCAAAAAGTCATAGAGCTTTCGAGACCTAGTTTTAACTGTCGCTCGTGGTTTTTCGGGCTTTTTTGGGACCTTACGCTTTTTTTTAGTCTTCATAGAAGCACGCTTCTTTACACGTCGAACCATTTCTTGATTGGTACATGTTCGGACAATTTGCTGTTTTAACGTATGATTCTTAGAATTTTCTTTTCCAGTGCGGGGTCATGAGGACCGCTACGTTCTTTGGTTCTCAGTTTCTGAGCCGTAGACAAGGTCTTGAAGTACCGTTTTAATATGTCATCTACAGTTCTTCTTGGCAATTTAAGATCCCTGCTGATAAAATCTATCGGTCGATGAGGATTTTCTAGCGATTTGGCGACGATTAGTTCACGACGTTCACGTTGACTCATTTTTTTTCGGTATTTAGCAAATCTTTCTCAAATATTTCCATGACAATAAATTCTTGTGACATTAGAGCTGTAAATTCTTTAACCCGAACAAAAAAAGTTTGATATGTAGCCAAATAGCATCATTTTTAATTTGGCGAATCCGTAACGTTTCAGGCCTTACTACTTAAGCGAAAAATATTTTATTAAGTCTTTGAACAATTCGATCAAATAAACCAAATACACGAATCGCTATTCGGCTATCAGCCTGAGGGCTGCATTTTAATTTGTGCGCTGACACACAAGTGGGCTCCACACTATGGTTTGTGGGGGCGACAGTCGAGTGCATCGCTAATTGCAACGCCATGCTATCGACGGGCGCGAGCGTTGTCCATGGTTTCTTTTGTGATAATCAACTATAAACTGGCCTCTATCTGATAAATAGAGGCCGCATATGTTAGGTCGGTAGTGTTCCAAAATCTGGATCTAAATATCCTCAACGACTATGAGTCTCTTCTTTGGATACCTTCGCACCGTCGGTAGGTCAATGGTACAATTTTCCATTTAGTAACATTGTACAATGTGCCTTTGTTCTACCGGGCAAGGGTACACAATTAACCCTTTAGTCACATTGTACATTGTGCCCTTATTCTACCGAAGGTGCGCTATATTAAACCTCATCATTTACCCACCCTTAAAACTGTTAAACGTCAAAACACGATCGGGGTCAAAACCCCACAGCACAGTATTATTATTATGCACAGTGTTTTTTGATTTACGATAACTTCGGTATTACTAGGTATATCCATAGAAACTCAAAAAATAATAATCTGTTTAGAACAAAATAATTAAATCTTTTATCTTTGGTCATTCTTAAAGGGCCTTTAGAGTTAACTAATAGTCAGTGTCAAATACGTCTATTTTGGCGTCACATACTATAGTCTCTTGCTTACTGTGTAAGAGGTCACCGGTTCGATTCCCAAACGTGTCACTTGTAGGTTATGATTTTTTATTTTTTTAGCGTTTTTGGTATAATTGTCTACTGTTCTAACTATTCAACAATAACGTGTGTATCGTACTTATCTTTTAGGATAGATGTGTTTTATTCTAAATGCATTCATAACAAATGGTTAATTTTAAAATGAAAGAAATATTTGCGTTGTTTCAAAGAATTTAATTTAAAATGTAGAATAAATGGCCGCACAAAACACAACAGTCAGTAATTTAATTACTTATCTTATTATTTATTACAAAATGACAAAATTTAACCAAGCATTATTTAAAACTGTAAAAAAACGTATCAAAACAATGAGCATACGAGGGCTGATTGATAAGTATCCGAAATGAAAAAGAAAAAAAAAATTTTTTTCAATAATATAATTTTTCTACGTATGTTCCTCTTTTCCAGAGCCATAATTTCATTTTTAAAGAAGCTTCTATCTAGACGCTCAAAATAACCATTAACGGCGTCAATGACGGGCCAAATCAGGTGAATACGGTGGGTGGGGCAGTAATTCCAAGCGTAACTCTTGAATTTTTGTCATAGCAACTCTAGCCGTGTGAACTGGTGCGTTGTCGTGATGGAATAATATATTTTTTTCTTAGCCAAATGGGGTCTTTCTACCTTAACTACGTCGCTCAGTTTTTGCAAAAGGTTTGCATAATATTGGCCATTTATTGTTCTTCCTTTTTCAAGACAGTCTACAAAAATGTCGCCTCTAGCATCCCAAAATACAGTTGCCATCACTTTGCCAGCCGATAACGTAGTCTTTTCTTCTTTGGTGGGGGTTGCTTTTGCTCGTCGTTGAGTAGCCGCGGCACCCATCTGGCACAAAGCTTTTTCATTGACAAATGTTCGTGCAATATATTAAAAACGCGTTCCGACGAGATATTTACAATCTCTGCTATCTCCCTTAGCTTCAATATAACTTTTTTTATTTTATTGACCATTTCCGGAGTAGTGACCTCATTTGGTCTTCCAGTGCGGGTAGCGTCCTGCTCACAGCTTTGGCGTCCGCGTTTAAAATCCGCTACCCTAGTGTGGACTGTGCTAAAAGAAGGAGAAGAGTCCCCCAAGACACGGTCAAGCTTTGTTTTAATTTGACTAGCCGTTTTCCCTTTTAAAACGAATCTCCGTTTTCTCCACTTTCATGAAAATGGAAAAAAATACTGACTTTAAACCGCTTTTATTTTTAAAGAAGTAACAAACAAATAATGATAATGGGCTTTTTGAAATCTTAGAAGATGTCAAATGACGTTACGGCAGGAATTATATATTTTTATTTTTTCATAGTTGTTTCGGATACTTATCAATCAGCCCTCGTAAAAACAAATAATGTGCGTATCTTCAACGTATTTCACAATACTGTTTAGAAATCGTTCAAGCGGGATGCGCTGCAGACCATAAGTTATCATAAAGAAAGAAATCACCTGCTGTTAAACAACAACTTTTCGAGTATTTGACTCTACAAATAAACACACGAGCAGTCTTAACGACTAGCAAAGCAAAGAATGATATTGTGCGTGGCCGCGGCAGAAAAAACAAGAGCTTTCGAATAGTCTATTACGTACCTCAAAAAAAAACTCCTAACACAGCACGAAATTTGGTCAGAGTACGTATCTTTATGACTTTTCATTTAAGAATTTAAAACTCTTTGATCCTGTTGAAAACTGAAAAAATAAAACTAAAATCTATCTATCTTTTTCCTTATGAGTAAGAACCTTGAAAAACTGAAATAAAAAAGGCGAATTTCCAAGAGCTTAGATCGTGTGAAGTAATATCTGAAGAAACAAATGAAACTGCTCCCCTCGCGCTAGAGAACGCTTTGCAAAGCGCGCAGCCCATGTAATCGGATAATAAAAAGGGCAAACGCGGTAAATATAAGATGAGGAAGACAGTTTTACGAGCAGTACCTAATTAAGTGGTTAACAAAACAGAACGAAGAAAACGTTTACTGCACCATGAGTATCTACAAGATGAAAAAATCAATTTAACCTTTTCAACGCTACGTCGTATCAGGGATAGTTACCGGTATTCTGCCTACCGGTTTTAAATTAGGTATCCGGTTATAATTGACTTTCACTATTTATTCTCTGATTAGCGGTATAATGAATTCAAGTATATTATCGGTTTAGCCAATTGACAGCAAAACCTCTTTTCGATACTTTACCCCTAAAAACCATTACCAGTAATATGTCAGTGTGAATATATTCGTTTATTTAATACTGTAAATAGTACATAGCGTTAAAAACAAAAGCTGAATGACAACAATACCTCTAAATCGAATATAGGTATTACATTTTAGCGGTAGTAATTTGATAATGTGACAATCCCTGTGTCGAATATAAAACCAGGGCGTCTATTCTACTGCGTTATAACGATATCGCGTTTGACGTGTTTTAGAATCGTTCGAAAATGACATAAGGGTTATCAAAACGTTGACAATACGGAAACACTTCAAAGGCGATATCATTGTTACCGTGTAGATTCTCGGCCCAGAGCGGATGTCAACTTTGCGACATACTCAGGTCTATTTTGCGCTGTCAACCATGACGGATATATCCGTCAATGGCGTTGGAAAGGTTAAATCCTGGACGTCCAATTCGTTCACTTTCGTTTGTTTATCTGTGTGTTTATATAATCTTTTGTAACAGCTTTTGTAAAAAGTCTTGTAAGAAAGTCACATATTGTAAATATTTTAATAGGGAGTAAATCTCGATTTCTGTGTTTGATTCATATTCAAGTATAATCTGTTAAGAGGCCGTAAACTGAATTTTGCCGATTTCACTGATAAAGTGATTTTACAGTTGGAATGCTTTACTTCTTCAAATTTTAATGCGCAACAAGAAAGATGTACAACAAACAAATGTATGAGCTTTCTTTTTATTAATTTATTTTGATTAATCAACCTGAAACCAGCGACTGTTTTGTGAATTTTGCTATAAGAGGTTTAGAATATTGCATATTTACGAATAGTTTCGACGTCTATTAGGTATAAAAAAAACAATTTACTGCTGTAAAAGTAGTCTAAAAAATTTATGAATAACTTTTTACCAAGTTTACATAATTATTATGAGTAAAAAAACAATTAACTTGGTAAAATTATATAGAACAGAAGCAAAAATATGATTTACATTTCGGCTACTTAAAACTCTCGTTCATAAAATTTAAACAACGGAAATAATATTCTGGGCCTCTATTCTACTGCGTTATAACGATATCGCGTTTGACGTGTTTAAGAATCGTTATTGTCACAGTCGCCATTATTGTTAATTACATTAGAGTTATCAAAACGTTGACAATACGGAACACGTAAGTCTTTATGCGAACGGCAGTATTGTATATTACGTTAATTGCTTCGGCTGCTTTGATTCTTATTTATTTATTTATTTATTTATTATTATTATTATTATTTATTAATTACAATTATTATTTATTATAGGAATGAGATGGGAATGACAGATCGATTTGAATAGCCTGATTATTATTAATTTCTTTAAAAATAAGGCCCGAACCGAAAATATTTTTATAGAGTATATTTATGATATCAATTAAACTACAACGAACAGCTAGGGTATTTTATTTTAGTTATATGATTTATAATGTCTATTTAAAAGTAATATATACCTTTTATGATTTGAGGGTTTTGTGGCTGATATGCGGATTCTTTTCTTCAAGCCTGCCATAAAATTTGGCACAGTAGTTTCACTGACTTTGTTGGCGTGTTTTTTCCACTTCTTTTTAAAATCTGTCTGGAGCAGAGCTTTTACGCTGTTCTGCTTTAACTAATGCCTAATCGTGCCGTTCGATGGGTCGTAACTGGGGACAGTTTGGGGGGTTTATATATTTGGGCACAAATTGCACGTTATTTGAAGCCAGACACTCTTGTGTGCAGTGATGAAAGAGACTTAGTCTTTTAAGGCCTATTAAAAGGACTAAACTAATTTTTAAAGCCTTACGACTAGATTAGTCTTGTAACCCTTTAGTTTTTAGTCATAAGACTACAAACTGACGACTAATTTCAGTCGTAGTCTTTAACCTTATAACGTAAAAGGCTTAAAAGACTAAAAGGACTAAAAGCGCCTTATCGTGTTGGGCTGGCGTGTCACGTAGGAAATCGAACGTTTTGATAACTCATGAGTAAAATAAAATCGGAAAGCAGCAACATTGTTAATTCTTTTTTAAATTACGATTGTTGTCTATACATAGGTATTCTACGTGAAAAAGTTTTTAAATGGGCGGTAGATTTGGTATTGTAAGTGCGGTAATATTTCTTTCTACCTACACACAAGTGTTTATTTTACGATTGATAGGAAGTTTTTGTACGTCAGTAAATTATGTCTTTTAAGACCGATGTTTATTTTTTTAATACAAAAATGAATACAGATATAGAAGTAGAACCTGATAGTCAAAGCATTTTAGCTAATTTTTGTGATAACACTACAGAGCCAGAGTCTCCAAATAAGACGAAAAATGGTAAAATTTTATCACGGAAGTTACTTGACATTGGAGATAATATGGTGATTACTTTGCAAAAAACTAATTGGATGGAGCCTGCAACTCCTTATGAAAGCGAAGGTTGGTTGAGTAATGTTAACCAGACTTTTATTGTTTATGCAAATTTATCATAATTTCATAAATATTTATAGACTTTTTTTTCTTCACAGATGAAAAAGTCAATAATATAACAATTGAAAATCCTAATGTCGATGAAAAACGTAATATAGTTGCTGCCAAGTTTCGTTATCTTCTAGAAAATGTGCCAGAACAAAATTTGTATAGTGTATTTCTAGAAACATCTGATGTGGTAAAAAAATATGAGAAATAATGAATGTTATTACTAAAGTCTTTATATATTCCTTTATGTTGTATTTTATTTATAGTCTACAAATAAAATACGTGTCATTTATATGTAACACATAAATAAACAAAAATGATTAATAAATCTGTTATATTTTTAATGAAGTTAGGTATATGTGGATAATGTTTTAAAAAAAAGCACGAAATAATAACTATGTCATACATAAATTATCCATACAAGATTCGTCAAAAATAAAATACAATGAGTCAAATGAATCGTGCGTATTACCGACTTTATTATTTATTTACAAATTACAATAAATACTACTAATAAACTAATTACATACCTACCTACATAAATTATAATACTTTCGTACGAATATTATAAATGTGATGTATAACCATTTTGTGTGACTGACTGAGGGTATTCTGTAAATAATTTACTAAAAGTATCTTTGGTAGCGGGTAGGTACGTTTACGAATTACGGTACGCCCCAGTAAACAACACAGCTTCACTGCTCTTGCAAATATGTGGTAAATAGCGCACATTCAATAAAGTGTTGTAGTTTTCCTATGTCGTGTAAATCTCGGAATAACTATTCTATGTCAAACATTATGAGTTCCACAAAGAGAAACAGAAATTCGTTAGTTCTAGAAAAGTTTGATAGAAGTGACTCATCATTAGTGAAGTGTAAATTGTGCGAAAAAACATTTTCAATTAAAACTTCACATTCTATGTTGAAGTATCATTATAAAAAACATGAAAATTGTGCTGATCCTGATCAATCTGCGCAGAAAAAGGCCAGAAGAAACAAGTATTATGATAACCTGGTGTTAAATTTTGTTGTTCAGGGCAATCATCCCTTTTCTATTGTGGACGAAGAACATTTTGAGAAACTTATTAATGGACTAAATCCGGCTTACTCTGGTCTCAGTCGCACACAGTTACAATTGAACATACAAGATGTTTTTAAAGAAAAGCAAAATCAAATAGTGGAATGTTTGAAAAGTGTTCCAAATAAGATTGCGTTGACGTTAGACTTTTGGACGTCCGTGTCTAATAAGCCGTATTTGGTCGTCACCGCACACTTCATGTTCGAGTCAACATTATCTGCAATAATTTTGGAATTCGACTTATTGCCGTATCCGCATAAAAGCGAACACATCATGAACAAATTAATCGAAATTTTAGAGAATTATGGCATAGAAAATAAAATCACGTCAATTACTACAGACAACGAAGCTGCTAATGTTAAATTGCTGCAGTTATTGACATTATTTCACAGTAATTACGAAAATGTCATTCACACGAGGTGTCTTGCACATGTATTAAATTTGGTTGTGAAGAAGGGATTAAAGAAGATTGAGAAACCTATTTCTGATGTTGGAAAACTAGTAAAAGTAATAAATTTTTCACCGAAAAAAAAACAACTGTACTTCGAAACTTGCAAATTATTGAATGCTCCTCAATTGAGTCTTCTCCAGGAAATGTCTATACGATGGAACACAGTCTATTTGATGCTAGAGCGTGCATATACTATGAAGACGGTTTTGGACCACATATGCAAGGAGAAAAAGGAATTCAAAGAGTATATGATAGAAAACTGGGATGATATAAACAATTTGATGCGATTTCTTCAACCTTTCTACGATGCAACTCTGTTGCTTTCAAAATCTAAATACCCTAGTTTATTTTATGTTATTCCCATAGTGGACATCTTAAAGGAACAGTTTTCGTATCACGCAAATAACGAGCTTTTTATAGATTGTGTTACAGCTATGAACGAAAAATTGGATGAATATACACCACATTTGTACACTGACTTCGCAAAATTTGCTGTATTATTAGACCCACGTTTAAAAAATACTTATTTTTCTGAGCATGGAGACGAAGAAACGCTCTTGCGTTTTAAAACTTATTTCGACACCTATTATAATAAAGAAAATAGTACGCAAGAGCAGATGACGGCAACAAACGCAACCAATCTAAGCGAATCTGGAAATGTACAGTCGCAATGTTCTAATAAGAACATTTTTTCGTCTGTTTACAAGCAGAAAAATCTCAGAGCGCAAGATGAAGTACAAAAATATTTATCATTACCACTCGAGACGGAAGGCACAGAAGTTTTGCTTTGGTGGTCAAACCAAAAAAATATCACTTACCTCGTCTAACACAAATGGCACATGATGTGTTATGCATTCCAGCATCAAGTGTTCCTAGTGAACAAGCATTTTCGAAATCTGGCAATCTTATTACTAAAAAACGAAATCGATTAGGAAACAAAAGCATTAGGGCATCGATGTGCCTGTCCTCGTGGATGAATTTCCTATAATTTTTTTTTTTTAAATAATTCAATCGAAACACATTTTATTACCTACCTATTATTATTATAATACAAAATGATTAAATAATTATGAATAGTTATTATGTTTTATTTTTTAAGTCTATCCTTGTGGTTAGTAGGACAAAAGATGATGAGTCATGTGTAATACTGAGGCGCGAGTCCATTTAAAAACAACTTTAGTCGTTTTAGTCTTTTAGTTTTTTTAAAACAACACTAGTTGTTTAAGTTGCTTAGTCTTTTAATACAACGACTAACTCTTATTAATACAATCTCGAACCTTTAGTCTTTAGTTTAGAGTCGAGTCCTGTAAGATGGAGGCTAGTCTTTTTAATAGGCCTTAAAAGACTAAGTATTACCTACCTATTATTATTATAATACAAAATGATTAAATAATTATGAATAGTTATTATGTTTTATTTTTTAAGTCTATCCTTGTGGTTAGTAGGACAAAAGATGATGAGTCATGTGTAATACTGAGGCGCGAGTCCATTTAAAAACAACTTTAGTCGTTTTAGTCTTTTAGTTTTTTTAAAACAACACTAGTTGTTTAAGTTGCTTAGTCTTTTAATACAACGACTAACTCTTATTAATACAATCTCGAACCTTTAGTCTTTAGTTTAGAGTCGAGTCCTGTAAGATGGAGGCTAGTCTTTTTAATAGGCCTTAAAAGACTAAGTCTCTTTCATCACTACTTGTGTGGCTCGGGCATAATGTGCAGTAGCCTGATAGGGCCAAAACAACACATTCCCTTCATGCTGCCTTAAAAATCGTAAAATAAAACTTTTAAACATTTCTGGATATACGAGGGGCGGCTGCAAAACCCGCAGCCAAAATAAGAAAAAAAATACAAAAAAAACTATGCCACATTCTTCAGTATACATCTGAGAGAATTGTGCCCTTATAAAAAAATAATCAGGAGATTTGAATCAACATCATACTAAAATTTCGTGAGATTTGACTGAAACCACTTTTTCCCTATGTTTGCTGCGTACTTTAATGATTCAAGCACGTGACGCAGTCGTCCAGAAGCGACGTGGGAAACTTAGCCGAGGAATGTTGTTTTTACGGGACAACGCACCAGTTCACACTTCCCGTGTTGCTAGGCAGACTCTAAAAGTCACTTTGGAGAAATAAATCATCTACCCTACAGTCCAGATCAGGCTCTTAGAAATTATTTCCTTTTTTCAAATTTGAAAAAAGACTTACCTGGTCACCGGTTTGCCGATGACAATCAGATCAAGTCAAGGCCATTTTGAAGCAAAGGAAAAAGATTGTTTTTTGTCCAAATTGCAGAGAAGCTTGTACAATTTTCGCGACCTTGTAACAGAACTATTGTATTGCTTTACCGACTGTTTTGGGGCTTTTACTTTTTTATGGGTCTTTAAATTTTGACGCACTTTCGCTCGCCGGACCAATATATTTTTATAATTTTTACCACATCCCGCACCGATAAACTACAATTATTCTTGTAAGTAGACACTATTTTCTTTTCTATTTTTTATTTCAAGGACCGGTCGGGCGTCCTCTTCGAGCTTTGTCTAGGATTCTATACTTTAAAGTACCGATAAAACAATATTTCGCACCGTCGCACGACTTGTATTCACAATCTTTCCAACCGCTACAAAAGTTAAACTAGGATTTTCAAGGTACGTTTGCAAAATGTTTTATTGTCCTGGTTTTAAATAAAAACAATACCTAACCTGAATTATTTAGGTCAATCGATGCATCAAGATAACACAAACTGAGCCAAATAATAAGAAAAAAAAAAGTTAACCACCCAGTATTTTACTGATATGCAGACTCTGTAAAAAAAACTTACGGGCCCTATCGTGAGATTGTTAATTTTTTTTATAATTTTAAATAGAGCAGTTGTGTTGCATTATTTGCTTTAAAATAATGAAATTGAGTTTTTGATCTCGTTTCATTATTTTGTTAATTGTTATACGAAGGCGGGATGATAAGTAACTTGTCTACACAATTTAAAAAGGTTTAATTAAAAAATATACGACCTCGGCTTCTGGCTGTGTGCGTTCTTAATTTGAATTTGAAAGCGTCCAAACTTTTTTGTTTACTGTCATTTGAAAAAAATATTCTAGAGATTTTTTCCAAAATGAATAAAATTGAACAAAGAGCTGTAATAGAGTTCCATCATAATTATGAAAGGTATGAAAGGGGCGGATATTCATGACTACTTAAAAATGTTTTGGGTGAATGTGCCCTCACTTATGCTACGGTTAAGAACTGGGTGGCCGACTTTAAACGAGGACGTACATCTGTCCAAGATGAACTCCGTCCCGGACATCCAAAAAGCGTCACGATTCCGGAAATGGTCTCCAATGCGCATGATATGGTTTTGGCAGATCGACGGTTGAAGCTATCCGAGATAGTTGATAATACAGGTATTTCAAAAGAACGGGTACCTACATCATAATATACTTAGTGAAGAATTGAATATGAAAAAGCTGTCCGCCCGTTGGGTGCCGCGATTCCTAACACTCGATCAAAAAAGAGTTCGAATGCAAAACTCTCAACATCATTTGGACCGTTTTCAAAGAAATAAATCGGACTTTTACGACGATTTGTTACAACGGATGAAACTTGGGTTCACCACTATACACCAGAACCCAAAATGCAATCGAAACATTGGACAGAATCCGGGTTCTCGGCTCCAAAGAAAGCTAAAGCCGTGAAATCAGCTGAAAAAGTGACGGCATCGATTTTTGATATTCGAATGGATTTTTTTCATAGACTACCTCCCAGAAGGTCAAACTATAAACGGGGAATACTATGCTAATCTCTTAGATAAGCTGCAGGAATGCATTTATTTATTTAGTTTATTTGGGACATCAACAGCGATACATTGAAATAGATACTTAAGATGAATACATTTGAGTTAGCCATAACAGATGACCACAAGAAATACACAAATACAAGTGGAGTTATTACTAAGTAAGTATACATTTGCTAAAGCGAGTACAATATTATCCTTAATAATAATGCTAATGAGAACTACAAAAAAAAGTTTTTACTTACAAGAATTTACTTAAAAAGACCAGGCTTAGCTCGAAAACAAATTATTTTGCATCAAGACAATGCAAGACCTTACACTTGTCTTAAGACATGGCCAAAATTAACGAACTGCACTATGGGACCTAATTCAAACATTTCCAGCTTTCGGTTTCGAGTCCTAAATTGAGTAATAAAGGGACCTAAGTCGAAATTCAAAATATTTGGGTTAGGTCACTATAATTCTAAAGATGCTATTTTTGCCCCACCCACCTTATTCATCTGATCATGCACCGTCAGACTTCCACCTGTTCCCCAAACTCAAAACTTTTTTAAAGGGGACAGAAAAATAAAACGAATGAAGAGGCCATAGCTGCCGTAGAGGAGTATTTTACAGGCCTTGAGAAAAGCCCTTTTATAGAGGGTATAACAGCGTTGCAGCGAAGGTGGACCAAGTGCGTAGAGCTTAATGGAGATTAAATAGAAAAATAATAATAAAAAAAATCACTAACTGTAGTATTTAATTGCTAGGCTAATTACTTATCATGCTGCCCTCGTAGTAAGTAGACCAAGCTGAGCTCGAATTTAATTTAATTTGATTTTATGGAAAGCCAGGGTAATTAATGTAACTTAAATTTGTGTACCTGTAATTTTAAATGATTATCTGAAACTTCTCTTAATCTTTTCCTTACTCTATTTCCTTGATTCCCCCAATAGAGAGAGAACATGCATGAAAATCAGAAATACATGGGAAAATAGAATATTTAGTTATTATTAACACCGCGACACCAATCCGTTCGGATCCGGCCGGACCCAGGCGGATTGAAAATCAGTCCGGTTTTGCAATCTCTAGTCGGCGTGTTATTTTATCTGAATTGGGTCAAAACCGTTATCTTTATTTTTCGACCTATACGAACATTATTCTGCAGAAATGCCCGCGGCCCCGCTCGCCCGAGTGACAGTGGTTTAACTGATACACTTAAAGCAGTGACCTAAAGCAAAGGGGTGCCACAGAACATTTTTTTGCGAAATGATAAAACATGAATTAGGTACCCTAAGTATTTCGACATAAAGTGCAAAAAATACAGGAGAAATTTCGAGTTAATATCTCCGTCATTTATGATTATAGAGAAGAAATCCAAACATAGCTTGTTATAAACGTATTCTTAAGGATAAATCCATCTAAAATTGATGTCGTAATGACACCATTACTTGAAAAATGTTAAGCCATGTGTGATTTTATATATTATTAACTATTAAGTAACCTTCTGGATTTACATTTAAAACGTATTTTTTTCATCCACATACCTATATTTGTATACAACACCAATTTGTAATCAACATACCAGACTGCCGTTCAGACCCACCAGACCACCAACCATACCACCACAGTGGTACGGTGGGTAATATTTTTTCCCTACGATACCACCATAGTGCTGAGACACTGATTGCGATTACAGGGTTGGGCAGATTAAGTGTCCTAGTTAAAAAAAGCCATATAATGTTAAAATTTATCACGTTTTTATTTTTAGCGTACTTTAAACTTAAAAAAACTAATTCATAAGTTCAAATCGCTCGCCATCAGCTTTAATAACTTGACGCATTCTTCCATAGAATGCATTGCACGCGGCACGCACTACCTCGTCTGGTATTTCATCCCATATCTTGACTAATCGATGCTTGAATGAGTTTAGATTCATGCCCTGTGTGCTCCCACTCTTGCTCAGCATGTATCCATATCGAAAAGTCCAAAGCATGCAGGCCATTCTTGCCAAGGTATAAAATCTGTCAAATTTGTTCTACACCAGTCTTGAGTGCGTTTAGCTTTGTGAGATGGGGCACTATCTTGTTGGAAGCAGTAGTAGTCATTTCCATTTAATTTTTGAGCATTTTCCAACACGGTCTGGATGTAATAGTCTTGGTTAATTTTGACACCTCGATCAATAAACAACAGCGGTAACTTGCCTCTAGGCGATATCGCACCGACAGCTGATGCACTCTGGAACCGTTGTACGGCTAATTTGTCCACAGGAATATCCTTCAATGAAGCACCATAGACACGATCGTTTTGTTGGTTGTGACTGTCTTGTAACTGGAACAACTTTTCATCGGAAAAAATAATATCATCGCCGTCGTGCCAAGCTAGCAATTCCCTACATTTTTTCACTCTAGCTTTTTTCTGGGCATAATATGTTAAGCCATGAATTTTTTGTATTTTGTAGGCCTTTAGCCCAAGATCATATTTTAAAATACGACTCATTGTTCGATGGGATATTTTCATATCTTAAGCAAGTTTGCTTGCACTTCGAGCTGGATTTCGTCTAATACGCTCACGAATATTTTTAATGATGTTTTTGGTGCGAACAGATGGCTTTCTCCCAGGTTTGGGCTTGATTTAAGAAGATCCCGTTTCTTTGAATCGCTTGACGGTCCACGATATAAACCTTATATTGATATTTAAATGTTTCAGCGTCTTCAATATCTCACACGGTCGGTATTTTTTCTGGTACAAATCGCACACGAGCTGGCGTTTCGCGTCCATTGTTGAAAACAAAATAAAAACAAAATATATCAAGCTGACGTGTAGAAATCAAATTGTCAACAAAAAAAAATACGAAGTGAATAAGAAGTTTAGTTATATTTAAGTAAAAAAGCCATACACAACTAGGACGCTTAATCTGCCCAACCCTATACAATTTTCCCACTTAACATTAGGCCAAAATACGTAGGTTGGTTAAGGTTATGTTAGTTTTGCAGCAGGCCCGGAGGGCCAATTTCGATTTGTTTCGATTGTTAATAAAAATGTGAAAAACTAACAATTTTGATTTTTTTTAACGTGGATCTATTTTTATGCCTTTTAAGAATAACTCCACGAAGTGAAAAAAATCCTAGGGTTGTAGTTTAATGATAATCAGGTTGTTTCTGTTAAGATTCTATTCAGCAAAAGTCGTTAAATAACTAATGCATAACTAATGGAAAAATGGGGATAAAAATTTTTCGCCGACGGATTATTGTTGATTTATACATCCCAATAGTACTAAAGTTCTTTATTTTTTAATATTCATTTTTAATATGTTAAAATAATTTTTATTGTAACCGTGTCCGAGTGACAAATCGCGAGCGGAAGCCAGACTACCCGCTTTTAGCGCTATATTCAGGGCTCTGTAAAAATTATAAATATTTAAGATACAGTTCCGGGAGGTAGGACTTTTTTTTAGGAAATATCCTCCTCTTTTCAGATCTTTTTTCGAATTTCGAATATCTTTGATAGTTTTTGACATATTCAAAAAAACCAAACCCTTACTTTTTTATTTTTGTTGTTTATAACTTTTGCAATTTTTGTCGGCCCCTTTTAGAACTTTTTCTTAAACTTTCTACATAGTACCTATTCCGAATCGAATGACACCTTGATCGTAATTTTCGGAGACTATACAAAAATTTCACCCAAAAAGGAACATGTTGACCAGACTAGGGAGCGGAGCTCTGTCGACACTACCTAATTTCAAATAATTACGTATTTGAATCTCGGTATTTTTATACTTAGTCAATAAATCCTTGTCTCCAATTTTCTTTCTAGTCATTTTTATACCTATTTTTTATTTATTTATAGACCTTAGTCGCCAAAAGGCCCCGGGGTAGATCTTGAAGCGCTTTAGTGCATTTCGGGCTGAACTCGGTCCCATACAAAGATGGTCAATCTCCTTTACTATTATAATATAACAAGTAACCCATACAAATAAAATAAAAAAAGTCTTTTAAGTATTTAGCATTATTATTATTCCGATATTTAATTAGGTATATTTGTTTAGATTAATAATAAAAATAATAAATAATCTGCTATTCATACAAATTTATTCAGAAGCCGGTATTGTAAAACCGAATTGAAATATAAAAGGATCGCCCTAAAATACCAGTAAATGGTACCCTAGCGTCTGTAAATGTAAAGCCTCTATTACCTTAAAATAAAGTTTAAAGTCTCAAAAATGGGTAGGATGAGCAGCATTGGAATTAGATCTTTTAAGTAATTTTACCGGTGTATAACGAATAACAGCCAAAAATAATCAGCGAGCGAATAGGCGAGTCGCCGGCCTACGCTATCATCAGTCGCGAATTATTTTTGGCGCGCAGGTAGGTCAGAGCGCTGAGGAATTCGACCTCACCTGAACAGAACTGATTCACTCATGCTAAATTAGTTTCGTCTACTTTGTTACTAGCGGTTGGTCCGAAAATTGCTCTTGCGTTAAGACTCGTGACAATCATTATCCATGTAACTAAATCCTTGCTCAACAAATAACAGCATAATAAAAAACCGGACAAGAGCATGTCGGACCATGCTCGGTGTAGGGCTCCGAAGCCGTAAAGTACTAGAAATAAAAAACTAACTCAAAAAACAACAAGTATGAACTATGCAATAAGGTTATATATACATAGTTTAGCACGCTAGGTGTCGCACTTTATTTTAATTGTTTAAATTAAAGTTAGGAAAATCGATAGAACCGATATCGATTGTTTACGCGAGAAGAACGGGAGAGTAGCCCACGGGGTGGCGTGGTATACACAACAACGTGAAGTGTTTTAATGTATTGGAAGATAGTCCACGTGTTTCGCATTCCTATATGGTGGGGTGCGGTGCGGGGTATTGATCCCCGTACTTCTCGCAACATGCAGATATGTCTCCATGGGTCCATTCGGGTTGTGTGGTGTGTCGAGAATTCCATTATGCCGGTAAGATTGGAAGAAACTTGAAAGTTTCATCACGCATATCGCATGACACATCTTCTTATATTATGGTAGATAGGTGACCAAAAATTACAAAGGCTACCATTGAAAGTGCCGAATGAAGAATGGATGATGAAAGCAGAATGAGGCGACTTAAGAACTTGACGAAAAACGAATAGGACGACGCAAAACGATACCACTTTTACATCAAATGGTCCGCAAAAATATCAACGCCAACGACATAAAATGGTCTGACAGCGTTGAGCTTTTCTTGCGATAGCTCAGCTGCTGCGCAGCTTTTGGTTTTAATTTCACACACGAAATACATTGATTTACCACCTTTTTAACTTGACTTATGCCACTAATGAGCCAAAATTTTTGTGCAAGAGAACCAAGGACTAACTTAGCCCCTGCATGGAGGGGGTACGTATTATAATGTATAAAATCAAAATATATACGTTTACAATGTTTACGTTCAAAATATATAAAATCAAAAAATATAATGGTCAAAAGAAATAACAATCAAAAATAACAATCAAAATTCATATAGTACGTTTTTCATAATGGTCGAAATACATACACTCAAAATGGCTAAGTTCACAATATATATGTTCGGAATATATACAATCAGAATATATAATAGTTGAAAGAAATAACAATTGAAATCCTTAAAAAACGTTTTCTATAATGGTCAAAATACATAAAATCAAAATGCCTATGTTCACAATTTATATTTTCGAGAGAGTGGGTAGTAGACATGCACGAGAGTCAATAAGTGGGTAGATACATTATTTGGTCGGTCGTATGAGTCTGTACTGCAGTGTGATTGCTGGTGCAGTGTGCTTTGTAATTGTTGAGTAATAATGTCGGAAGATAGTATTGAGTTATTTAGAACACAAAAAGGTGGGCTAAAAGTGCAACGAAATTTGTGCTAAGCGACACGTTGGATTTTATTATTTAGTAGCAGAACTGATAAAAGAGGTAAAAGTAAATGATGTATTCATTAAAAAAATTGAAAACGGAGAACCTGAAGCAAAGAAAAGAAAATTTAAAAAAAAAATGATAATATTTTGAAAAATATTACTGATTACACATATATCCGGTTTCTACGAGCTATAGCTTCTAACCTATAATACTCATTCCAAGAAAAAAGAAATTGAATTGAATTGATTTCAATTGTGTTGTGGTCGCTTCGCTCGTCGTCACACCTAAATTTTAATTTTCGTTGCCTAGTACCTTAAATTTTAGACTGAACTCTGATTAATTCAATACAACAGTTTAGGTGCGACGACGAGCGAAGCGAGGAGGAGTGTGTTAGGTTCAACTGCGACCAAAATAAGCACGAGCCGAGCGAGCGAAGCGAGCGTGCCGCGGCAGCGGCCGGCGAGTGCCACAATTGAAATTGTATTCAATCCTATGCATTTTTCAATTCGATCATTTAATTATTATCAATTATTGTTATGATTATTTAGTTTGTACCTACGCAGTAAAACAAACGTAATTTAGTTTATAGTCGATTATTTAATTATTAACAATTGTTATTAAGTTGTTTATTTTTAGTTTGTACGCAGTACAATAAGAGTTTTGTAATTGTTACCAACTAAGGTGTTGTAGATTATTGTTAATAAAGTATTTTTATATTTTTCCTGCATTTTTCATTTTATGGCTTTAAAGTTTAACCGCCTTATTCATACTCGTAAACCCACAAGTTAAATATGCTTCAAGTATGCTTTGGCCTTATTTGTCATTATGACATTTTGAATGAAAGGGACAAAGCATACTATAACTAAAATATACCTAATTAACAAAAAGTTTTTAAAGTTGTAGGTTATTCTGTAGCTCTGCCTACCCCACCCACTCTGGGATTACAGGCGTGAAGGTATGTAGGTATGAAAAAGGGGGTAAAAGTTTACTAAAAATATTAAAACCACGAAGCAACGACAAGAGTTAGGTTCAATTGTGTCCGGATTTGAATTCCATGAACTTTAGGGTATTTACATTAGCTGGCTCTTATTTACAGTATCGATTATGTATTTCAACTATTATGGATTTTGAACGTATACATTGTAAACATATGCATTGTAAACGTATGCATTTTGTCTAATATTACTATGAACCATTATGCATTTTTACTGTTATATATTTTGACCATTTATTATTTTATATTTATATGAAATTCGGCATATCAACTTTATGGGTGTCAACCAATATGTATTTTAAATTTATACATTATAATACGTATCCGCATGGAGGAGCCTTACATGTTCATTACGAATAATAACAGTCGTCAAATGGGAATGATTTGGTAATATAGCAGGGTGCTTTTGGTCATAACGAATATCTTTAGAAAATTTTACTTAGAAATAACATTATAATACTTTTCTTCTAATACAGATACGTTCATATTATAACTGCTGTCAAGCATTAAAATGTCTCACTGTAAGAACTCGTATTCTTTGAAAGTACTAATTTTTCTTTGCGCGTATATATCTCAATAGTCACCGCCGAAAGTTTTTGTTGGTCGTTGACATATTTATCCATTTTGGTCACAGTGCCTTTCAATTGTCCACGCGCCTACCGCAACTTTAAATGAGACATTTCATCCATGACATAGCACGTACAGACTTACCATTTGTAGGTACATAACCGTTTCACTACGCGAACTATGCACTTTTGCTCACTATTTATCAACGAAAAACACGAGATATGCACTGAGATGTTATTATTGTTTACAACGCGCATTTAACTGACAGTGACAATGACATCTGACGTTTACAAATAAATGCGTCTCTTTCTCAAACCAGCAGTATGGCCAACGTTTCCAAACCGATGTGTGACGTCAAAGCTAAACTGACCTGCCACTGACGAAAATCATGTACCGACTTGCTTCACGAATTTGGAATGCAATTATTGATTGCATCCTTTGTGATTCCTTAGCGAAATCCCTTAATACACTATGAACACTGCAAATATTCGGTGTTTAATAATGATTGGAAGCGAAAACTTATAGGAATCTCGCTTCAACTTGCCCATGAACCGCCGACGTCTCGAACTATACATACGAGGGCTGTTCGGAAAATTTCTAGCTACTCAAAAAAAAGATATCTTTATTATTTATTTACAGTTTTTCGAAGTATTCGCCTGCAGCTTCGATGCAATTTTGCATTCTTCGAAACCAACTTTCGAAACAAGAAAAAAATCGATCATGCGGAAGGTCGAAAAATACACGATTAAATTCATTGACTGCATCATTCGAGTCGTTAAAAGTTCGCCCTCGCAAGGTTTTATTTATTGTGAGAAACAGGAAAAAGTAGCACGGAGCGAGATCTGGGCTATATAAATAATAAATAAATAATAATAAATATCACGGGACAATCTCACACAAATTGACCTAGTCCCAAACTAAGCTCTAGGCTTGTACTATGGGTACTAGACAACGATAAACATACTTAGATAGAGAAATAAATACTTAAATACATGTAAAACATCCAAGACTCAGGAACAAATACTCGTGCTCATCACACAAATATTTGCCCTTACCGGGATTTGAACCCGGGACCTCTGGCTTCGGAGGCAGGGTCACTCCCAACTAGGCCAACGTGTCGTCAAATATGGTGGGTAAGGCAATAGTTGTACACCAGAAATGGCCAAAAATTCTAGGGTCCGAGCAGCAGTGTGAGCTGGGGCGTTATCCTGGTGAAAAAGAATGCCGAATGCCTCTTCAGACGATCCTCGCTGAGCTGTTCGAAGGCTTGAGGTAAGCACACTTCGGTATACCATTGACTAGTGACAGTTCTTCGGTCTTCAAGAGGAATAACTGCCACAGGACCACTACGTCGAAAAAAACACGGCGATCATTTTTTTGTTGACCGTCTTACCTCGAACAACTTTCGTAGGTAAGCCATCTTCCTCGAACACCAATTGCGTCAATTTTTGCTTTTAAAGTGCGTCGTAGCTATATATCCACGATTCATCACTCGTCAGGATGCTCGACAACTGTTGTAATTTGCCGAAGTCAAATTTTTCGAGCATATATTTGCACCAATCTACCCGCCGAGCTTTTTGATCTTCAGTGAGCAAAAGCGGTATCCATCGTGAACAAACTTTCCGTACTTTTAGGTGATCGTTCAAAATATTTGAAACTGCTTGTGATTCAATCTTCAGTTCATCTTGTATCTCCCTATGTGTAATATTTCTGTTTTGTTTAATAAGCCACTCCACTTTGATGACATTCTCGTGAGTCACTGCAGTCGGCGGCCTCCCCGGTCTAGCTTCATCTTTGACGGACTCCTGCCTCATTTAAACTCACGGAACCAAAAGGAAATGGTGGCTAATGAAGGAGCAGATTCTCCAAAAGCTGTGTTTAAGTTTTCATGTGCCTCCTAAAACGTTAAACCTTTTTTGTAGTCGTAATAATTCATCACACAAAATTCCTCTCTTGTAACGTTCATGTTGAAATCGAAACAATGTATGATGACACATATTTTAAAATCATTTTTAAAAAAAATAATAATAATTATTTTAGGCCAGTGTTTTGAAGGCAATAATAAAAGGTTTTAATCGGTAGTATAAAACGTATAGATTTGTTAATAGGTTCGGGACAGCTAGAAACTTTCAGAACGGCCCTCGTATAGGTCAAAAACTCGCAACGATATAGCCGTACTTGCACTGAATTTATACTACACTGTATTCACCGATGATGAAAGACCACAAACTCACATGTATAAGTAAAAAGCAAGCAGAGTTTTTAAGCAATGGACTGTATATTAAAAAATATCAATGCGCCACCTTTCAGAGGCTAACGGGTGATAACAAAAAAATGAGAATTATTTGCAAAGCTGTAAAAAAATACTTATGTAACATTTTATCAAACTTTTTTATAGTAAGGTTATAATACACATTTAACTATTTACAAAATAATCAATGAACGTTACAATAAGGCCCGTGATCGGCTGTTCGACGCAGTTTTGACATACTGCTCGAACAAGACCGTTGGACGGCATTTTTGTCCATTTTTCGCACACAAGTTTTGATCCTTTTAATTAGTTCGGCACAATTTTCTGCTCTCTAATTATTTTTGTAAACCAGACTGTTCAAATAACCAAAAAAAATCTTCGATAGGCCGACATTGTGGAAGGTTTGTGGGATTTCGGATTTTCGGTACAAATGGCACATTATGGGATTCCAGGAATTGAAATGTTTTTTTGACGTAATGCGACGATGCCTTATCTGGCCAAAATACATATTCTCCATCAGGGTGATGTTGGCGAATAAACGGTAAAAGTATTTTTTTCAAGCATTCACTCTCATATACTTTTTGATTGACCGCTAAACCACTAGGTTTGAACCACAGTTTTGACACACCTTTATCGGAAATAGCCACATAAAGCATAACTTTCTGGTGTTGTTGAAATATTGCTGGTATAGTACCGATCATTTCCAGGTATATGGGTTTTGCTTAAAGGAAAATAACTTTCATCATCCAAAATAAACGATTTTCCTCTGTAATTTCTAACCATCCAGCGGCATTGTGACATAATGTTAGATTTTTGGTGGTCGGTGTATTCCGGTGCCCGTACCTTCTTGCGGCACTCCAAACCCACCTTTTTTAAAGACCGGCAAATGTACGGTTGAGAACATTTAAATACTTTCGCGGCATCTCGTTGGCTCATGGAATCACTATCATTAAAAGTGGTATGGAGTTTCTTCAGTCTTCCCTTGGTCATTATTTTAGCTGGTCGGCCGCTACCACGTTTGCGAGCTGTCGTCAAGGATGCAAGAATTCTATACATAGTAGAAAGTAATACATTTTCTTTGGTAAAATGATCTACTGTGTACTTTTCCCCCATGTTAATATTATTGTTATAAAAATGTACAACGCGATTTCGCAGAGCTTCTTGTTTCGGTGTCATTTTGACAATTATAAATGATTGAAAAAATAAAACAAATGAAAATCAAGAATCTCAAAAGAGGTAAAAATAACCTCATGAACAACTTTTTTGTCTATGACAATAGATATTTTTTTTAAGACTACTGAAAATGATTCTCATTTTTTGTTATCACCCGTTATTACAGAAATGGTTACTGACAGTGTTGTCATATACAAAACATATTTTAAAGTTGCTACATCAAATTGCTAGATTTTAACTGATAAATTATCAGTTAAAATATTGAAACATTATCATAATGTTTCAATATTATTTCTTAAACATAAATAAATGTTTGGTGAGAATCGTAAGGTATGAAAAAAGTCACTTTTCCGGAGCGTGTAAAACGGTTATGAATTTGAAAAAGTGTATGGGATATAATATAAGTAAAAAACCTAAAAATTGCACAAGCCCTTTCAAATGTCGTCTATCATTACATTAATCATAATGTATAACAATTACGCAGTCGAAGCTACGTAAATAGATTTTAGAAGCTGACTGGAACAAGGTAGCAGTGGAGTAGAAACATGCCGTTAATTTTAGGGTTCCCAACCTCAAGAGTAAGAACGGAACGCGTATAAAGGACGATGGGTAAAAATGTCCCCACCCACCAACAGTGATGAAACATGTGCCAGTTTATAGATCTTGGCAATATGATGTATTTTTTCTATGGCGACGATCACCATATGTATGGGGTTTTCTTGAAAAATCATAATCTTATCGTATGGAACTATGGAATTTGTTTGAAAATGAACACGTATGTAGATGATTTGCCTTGCCTGGTCCTTTGTTTTCATTAAAAAATTCCCATTGATTTTGCTACGAAGATATGTATTTTGTCTTTTATTGGGTCCTAATGAACATATAGACCTGCAGCCCGTTACTGTTGGAGGGGGGGGGCGGGGTCCATACAAAATTGCCCATAACCCTTTAGGTAAATATGTTGACATTTGAAAGAGTATTGACCGGCCAACTTAATGGGACGGTTTCGTACATTACTAACTTCTAACATCAATATGCGCAACAGCTGTCTTTTTAAATACTTATCTTAAGGGCTCGGATTTTTCATCGCACGGTAAGATGATAGAAAGCTATGGAGTCGATATAAAAATTAAAACTTTAGTCTTATTCATACTCATACTCATCTTCGTAGACCCGTCTTTCTGTTTATCATGCTATAACTACATACATACATTACGGCATTAAGTTCGCCTTTTGTATACTAAGTGTATTCTTTTGTGCAATAAAGATTAAATAAATACATAACATCACGCCTGCATTCCCAGAGTGGGGTAGGCAGAGATAGAAATACCAATAACTCTAAAAAGACTTGTCTATAATTCTGTAACCACATTTTGCACAATCAGGCCAAGAAGTTACTAGTGTATTAGCATAGATCGGTATCGCGGGAGGCAAAAACAAATCTGTTATAGAACACATGTAACAGATTGTCTGTTTAGTAAAAAAGGAATAATGCCTACGCATTCTAAACCTCTAAGAAGTTCCTCATATCTTACACAAAGTTTTCTCTGGATAGACATAGTTGGTCAAAGAAATTTTCATAAGCCAGCCATATGTTTTTTTTTAATAGTTTCATTTAGCTTCACCGCGTATATTTGTTTGTTAGTGGCTGTTAGATTCAAATCTTGCAATCGATTTAACATAAGTACACGTATTGAGACCCCGTGACCATGCAGAATTACGATACCTTCGATCTTTAAATCCTGATGCTGTAGATGGTACTGCTTAGCTTCATGACATTGATACTAGATGATTCATAAGAGGTTTTAAACCCCGTTTTTCACATTTTTTAATTGAGGATGATGATACTCAGTATTTAAAATTATAAACTTTGGATTTTTTATGGCACCTAGTCATACCTTTCCTACAGAGACGCGCCACTATGCGAGTGTCGCTTTTGTTATTGCTTGTCATATTCTTTGAGTACTGTCAAATCGTATTTGCTCCCGCGATAACGATGTATGTATTAGTGACAGGGTGCAAGCCCATCGCCTAACAGTACTACAAGCCCTTATTCCCTTAGTCGCCTCTTACGACATCCACGGGAAGACATGGAGTGGCACTATTCTAACCCGGCAACCACACGGGAACTATAACTATTTCAATTTAATTACATACCTGTTTTACACACTATATTGTTGTGATGGACTAATCAAAGTGATCGCTTTATCAAGATGAATTTATTTACCTAGTCAAGATTTTGAAACACTTATTCCTGTAGCTGCATGCTCTATGGGCATTACAAACTAGGAGCTTCCTTAATGTTCATATTATATTTATTATTTGGCCCATAACGTGGATAAACATGGAGTGCAATTGAACATTTATATTTATGACTAGCGGCCCGCCAGCGGCTTCGCCCCGCTGCAAATTTCTGACATTCCTGGTGCATTATTCAGTTCTTTTTTTAACCTTCTCCTGACAGTAACAAACAAAAAAAAAGTTATTTAGTGAAATCGATTCAGCTGCTCTCGAGATTTGCGCTTAGCAACACATTCAGCGATTCATTTTTATTATACAGGGTGTTAGGTAGAGCGTGGTCAAAAAGAAACAGGCGAGTAGAAGAGACCATGTAAATACCTTGCACAGGAGTGTAATGGAAAGCGTGTTTTCCATCAGCCCGTAGCACTGACCATACCTTCCATGTGCTCAAGTCAAGCATTTCAGCAGCGAATCTTATGCTTATGGTGGGATTCTGGTCGAAAAGGTCCAACACCCTTTCATCGTCGTCAGCATTTGGTTGATGAGCGTTTACTCGAGGCTCTTGAAACTGCAAATTCCCGGTTTCCCGTAGCCGTCGGTACGTATTAAGAGAACGTGCGGCGGTCGGGCACACGCCT
The DNA here is from genome assembly GCA_949316455.1 of Acleris holmiana. Classification (NCBI taxonomy): domain Eukaryota; kingdom Metazoa; phylum Arthropoda; class Insecta; order Lepidoptera; family Tortricidae; genus Acleris; species Acleris holmiana. The sequence goes on from OX438762.1 coordinate 36,366,036, forward strand.
GTCAGGATAGCGTTCTTGATAAATACTTTGGGCATGGCTTGCGTTTGATTCAGCTCTTCCATAGGCTAGTAACATGTCGGCATACTCCTCGGAGGAGTAAGCCGCCATTGTAACAATTAAATTGAAATAAACTTAACGAAAATACTAACACAACTCAACGATAATGAGGTAACAGTTAAAAATCACCGACATGTCAAAAGCTGTCAAATACCGGCCATTAATTACTGGACTTTATGTAGGTAGTATCGAGGAGGTTTTAATCTAGGTACCCTCTATGGCAATACGAGAAAGAATAAGTGTAAGAGGTGGTAAATGAACAGAGAAGTAAATTTTCTCAAACATCGAATTCGCCACATTCAACAAGTTATTAGCAAATAACTCGAATTATTAAGAGTTTTGTTATGCATGTGGCATACCATTAGAATTGGCGTGAACAGGAGATGTTTTTAGGAAATTGGAAGAATTGTATTCACTTTGGTTTTTTTTTTAATTTCATTGTAAAGTTGAGGTTGAAAGATTTCTTTATCGGTTTCTGAAACTTTGGGAGCCCCCATTATTTTTTAAAGTAGCTTTACGCTTCCAGTAACAGTTTCATTTGAACACCACAACATTTAACAATCTATCAAAATTAAAATTTTGTCAACACCAAGTAGTTCCTTTTTTTTCGGGGTTTAAAGGTCGAATTTCGGTGTCTTGTAATAAAATTAAAAAAAAAACGGTATTAAATAGCCCTTAGACAAATTAAGGGTTAAAGTACCTGAAATGGATAGCTAATGGTCTCTTCTACTCGCGTGTTTCTTTTTGACAACGCTCTACCTAACACCCTGTATACAGTGTGTAAATGGTATACGGCCGTTTATTAAAACTGGACATAGATTAAAACTCTACTAATCATTAACAGAAAGAATTATTTTGATTACGCTAACGTATACACCGTTATTAATTTTTGAACATACTATCGACCCGCAATGTACATCGAAGTCCATCTGTCAGGTAAGTACGTAATGGTTTACTTATGAAAATGTGTATTTCGGCTTAAGTAGCCTCAGCTTTAATAATACTTAACTTTGAAACGTCATTAATTGCGTTTTTAATTCATTGCATTTTTTGTTATACCTTGCGTGTTAAATTATTTTGTATGGTTACTTTTTTTTATTTAATTTTAACTAAAGCTGCCTAAATGTGCTCAGTAGGGGTTGTACTAACCACAGTTAAAAGGAACGCCCGTATACCATTTACACACTGTAGATAGCGGCCCGCCAGCGGCTTCGCCTCGCTGCAAACTTCTGACTTTCCCGGAAATTATTCGATTTTTTTTTGCCGTAAAAACCATCATTGCACGTTACATCAAAGAACATTTAAAAAAAATATTGGTAAAATTGGTCCAGATGTTGAGTTATGCGCTTACCAACACATTTTGCGATTATTTTTTATATTATAGATGTAATCTTATGGTGTTATTTAAATGAATGATTATGAATATGAATAAAGTTGTAATTTTAAAATCGACTCCAGTTGTCTATCATCTTATCGTGCGATGGAAAATCCGAGCCCTGCTTATCTCCTTTTGTGGTGACATACACATTACATAAAAAAAAACCGAGGAAAAAGAGCTTAAATTATTTAGTTTCTCTAATCATTCAGATTTTTTCATCGCTACATACTTGCGCCAATTCACTCTCAAAATCTCGTGTGCCGGAAAGCTAAAATACAACCATTATAATAAGGGTGCCGTTTGTTGCCACTTGGCGACCGAATACTATAAAGAGCTACTCAATTGTTTTCATCTTGTTTTTCTTAGTATGTTCTTGTCACGGCCTGTAGTGCGTTTCTTTCTAACGCGCGTGAGAGAAAGATTTGTAATACTTCATAATAGCCAAAGCGATTGATTAACATCATTAATGACATTTATAGAACATTGAGTGATTTAAATACATTATTTACAGTTTTTTGCGTTACTTTCATGAAATAAAACTTAATGGTAAGTTTATACCTTTTTTTGCCGTTACGGTATGCTTTCGGCACTTTTTGATCACCGACCACTTCCTTATATGACCACCTCCCGATATGTCCGCTCCTGATATGACCACTTCCCAATATGACCACCTCCCGATATGACCACTTCCCAATATGACCACTTCCCGATATGACCACTTCCCGATATGACCACTTCCCGATATGACCACTACCCGATATGACCACAGCTTAATATTGTATCAGTTCCCAGTATGTCCAGTCAAGGGCATAAATATATATACGTTCCCAAGGAGCCAAAAACATCCGTACAGTTGATAAGCCAGAAATATCTGTACGATAACTCGGTTAGAAATATGGGAGCATTTAAAGAGTCAAAAAGATCTAGACAGGTGTCTTAGGCTTTTTGCATTCCCTAGTGAGCACATCAGTTTTAGCCTACATTATAAAAAATGTCCGAAACGCAAAATGACAACTTCGTTTGCGTTACTAGGTGGGTCAGGTTCGCCAAGTAACTTAAATTGCCCGAAGGGCCCAGAAATAGAAGCCCCGCCATGCGGGGCTCCGTCGACTTCGCTAGGACAAACGAAATGAGAAAAACAATGGGTATGTCCCATTTGTTCCGTGGAACTTCGCATTTTGTATTGAGCTGTGATGTAATGTTCATTTTGCGGTCATTTTGCGTTTCGGAAATTTTGAGATAAGAAACAGCAATGAGGTCACTTTGGCGAGACGATAATTTTGCGATCTAATCATTCTACTACTAACCCGATTTATGGAGTCGTTTAAGAAGTGGTCATATCGGGAAGTGGTCATATCGGGAAGTGGTCATATCGGGAAGTGGTCATATCGGGAAGTGGTCATATCGGGAAGTGGTCATATCGGGAAGTGGTCATATTGGGAAGTGGTCAAATCGGGAGGTGGTCATATTAGGAAGTGGTCATATCAGGAAGTGGTCATATCGGGAGGTGGTTAATCGGGAGGTGGTCATATCAGGAAGTGGTCATATCGGGAAGTGGTCATCACCAACCGAAAGGCAATCAACGACGCTAAGGTAAGAAGTGTTTTGCGCGCTGATGCGAAGTCCTAGTGTAAGAAGGTGTCATTGTTGGGGTACATAAATATGTATATCACAAAAATGATTAAATGCTGACCTAAGATATACCATTATTGTTATACTTCACTTCATTTCACCATCACCCAGTTTAAAGGGTTACTCCTCGAACATACTGTTGCAGACGAAATAAAATAAAATTTTTTGCTTGACTAAACGCTGCCAATACTGGGGCAGAGTGAGAAGTCTGGTAAAAACATATTACAGGTATTTTTTTCACAAATTCATTCATTACTTACTGTCAATTTTTAATGCAGCTTTTTTGAAGGTAAATCGTATATTTTCAGCCCGTCCGCAAGGCAAAATTTGTTTTTTTTTTGTGTTGCGATTAAACATAATTTTTTGCGATGAAAAATCATTACCGATACAAAACGAAAATTATTGAAATGCTACGGGAACTCTGCTCCATCGATTTAAATGATACACAAGTGGTTTACGGAGTTGTGGCCGTACACATGCACTACTGACGCCGACCGACCCGGACGCTCAGCTGTGGTTACTACATCAGAGATGATTACGAAAATCCATGACATCGTATTGAACGACCGAAGCGTAAAGGTCCGTGAGATAGCTGATATAAAGCATTTCAGACGAACGGGTTCGTAATATCCTTCATACTTATTTGGATATGAAGAAGCTCTCCGCCCGTTGGGTGCCGCGACTTCTCACAGTGGACCAAAAACGCATTAAGAGGCATGTTTGGCGAAGTTTAGGTGTAATGAAAATGGCTTCTTGCGTCGTTTCATAACTGTTGTCGAAACCTGGATTCATCATCATACACCAGAAACGAAGGAGCAGTCAAAACAATGGATTGCTGCAGGTGAACCCGCACCAAAAAAGTCAACCCAGTTTTACCGGTTTAGTGGTGGTAGGACCCTGTGCAGGGTCCGTCCGGACCGCTAACACCATCTTATCCATTAACCACCCGCCAAGCAACAGTGTTCGCATTGTTGTGTTCCGGTGTGGGGATAAGACAACCGGTGAAATTACTAGCATAGAGGCATTCTATCTTAGTCCTCAGGGTTGGCAACGCATTTGAGGTGTTAGGATTATAGTCTTGAGAATTCAAATGTCTATGGGTCTCAGATTCCACTTACCATCAGGTGGCCTGAGTGCAAGTGTGCCTCCTCCTTAACATAAAAAGAAAAAAAGAATAAAGTTATGGATACTGTCTTCTGAGATGCTCGTGGTGTAATATATGTTGATATTTTAATGGAAAAACGAATCTATTTGGCGAAAAAGAAAACCATTTTTCATAAAGACAACGCACGGGTCCACACTTGTGCAGTTGCTATTGCTAAAGTCCACGAGTTGCGTTACGATTTGCTCTCGCATGCGCCTTATTCTCCAGATTTGGCCCCCTGCGACTATTTTCTTTCCCAAACTTGGATAAATGGCTTGGTGGAAAAGATTTGGTTCCAACGGAGAAATCATCGCAGAAACCGATGCGTATTTTGAAGGGTTGTCGAAATCGTACTTTACGGAGGGCATCTAAAAGCTACAAAAGCGAGTGAGTTAATGGGGACTACGTTGAAAAATAAATATTTGTTGGACCAAAAAAAATGTTTATTTTTCCACACTTTTCACTAACTTCGCCCTCGTAAAACGCCAACCGTTTAAATGACAGCCAAATAATCTTAGAGCGAATATCGTGATTAACGATTTGTTTGCAAGTGTTTAACTGGTTTGGGGCGCAAACGCAATTTTGTACGGTTTGTGGACAAACCCATGCCGAGACGATTCATTAGCTCGACCGCGTAAGAACAAACAAATTAAAGCGACCGGTGTTTTACTCTGCGAAAGGACGCAAGGGCCGCAGGCAATGCGCGGCGCGCCAGCGGCGTGCTGTCGCACAATAAATCTTACGCGTGAAACACTAATCGGCCCGCATCAAACTAGCCACTAAAGATCCTCGTGCTCATCGATCAAAACAATACATCTTCAGTACAATTATAACCAGCTGTTGCCCACGACTCCACCCGCGTAGAAAAATAAAACATACCTATTTTATTTTACTTTGTTACAATGTATCCAGCATTATAATGGTTAAATAATTTTCGAAATCGGTCCAGTAGTATTAGAGTTTATTCTTTACAAACATACAAATCTTTTCACTTTATAATATTAGTGTTGATAGCGTGGAGAAAATGACGGTGACTGCTGATTAAGGGCCTGTTGTTTGGTCAGTAGTTAAATATATTTTTTTAAATCGTAACCAATGATTAAATCCATTTTCAAATTTTTAATATTAGTTCAGTTTAACTACTGATCAAACAACCCGGCTTACGTTACTGTCAACGCTTAGTCTAAACCGCTGACGGCTGAACTTAAGGACTTGAAAGGTTGTATAGAAGGATTCATAAAACCTTGAGTTCAAAACTATGAACAAAAAATGTCTTATCTAGAGATAACAGAGAGAAACCATTAACAAAGTTTCATCACTCTACGACATTATACAGGGTGTCCCGTAAGTACCACGACAAACTTAAGGGGGAGGTAGGTGAGCAAGCCACCTACCTAACATGGAAAAATCTCCTTAATAAAAATCGCACCGTTTTCGAGATATTTGGATTTTTCTGATTTTTAGAAAAATGTACACCCGCACTGAGTTTTTCATCTGTGGTATTCGGATTTTTTTTTTTTTTATTGCAAAACAATCTTGAATAGTTGTGTTATCAAATGGTAAAAACCATTAAAAAGTAACTATTGTAGTTTTTTTTATTTTTTAAATTAAATTTAAAATTGGCCTCTTCCGTTTTATTTTGGTCAAACTTTAGCCCCTCATGGTGAAAAAAAAATACATGACCACTGGTTAGCCAATTAGATTAAAAACATGCTCGTTTAATGGGCATTTAAAAATGATAAATACTTTATCATCAAAACACTAATAATTTTTTTTTTTAAGGAAAAGCGTAAAATACACCGCAATTCACGTTAAGCCAGTACTGCCACCCAAGCATACTTGCGACGCGAGCTGTATAGCAACGCAAAACTAGTTGAACAAATTAAAATCTTTAAATTTAGCTTAATTTAATAAAAAACTAAAAAAACTTTTAATCTGCAATATTCCAAGTAATTATTCGATTTGGGCTTACAACCTGCACAATGCCAAACTCTTTATTAAAAAAAAATACTGTCCTAAAATTCTTGCTCCTCATTTGTTTATTGTCACATTTGAACCTAATCTTACTGTTTATTCGGTGTGTGGCTAAGTTTAATTACTTACTTTTGTGATTTGTCGTTTATGTTTGATGTTTTTCGTACTTACTGTTTTTGCTTGTATTTGGTCACAACGGAAGAACAGCGCTGGCCATGCCAGCACCACGCTGAGTTGTGACCATTTCGTGACAAATTATGTTTTAATTTCCGTTAATGTTTAAATTGTTTGTACTTGTTTGCCAGTTTTGTCTCGAATAAACTATTTCTATTCTATTCTATTCTATTCTATTTCGGACTCTGATTTTGCTTAACGATTTGGCCTTTGTGACAATTGTGACTGTGGATTAATACGATTTGGCGCTCTTTTGGACTTTGTTTAGCTAACTGATTGGAATTTATTAATACAACCGCGGTAATGGCGGCACTAATGTACACTTCGCAAGAGTATGCAGATTTTCATTTAATTTATGGCGAAGTTCGCTGTAACGCCAGAGCTGCTGCGAGACTTTATGCTGATCGATACCCAAACCGGCGACACCCTGGACATGAAGTTTTTACTCGAACCCACAATGAGATATCCGAAGGCCGCGTGCAGGACAGCGTACTAGCGATGGACGGCCTTCATCCTCAAATGATGATTTGGTATTGGAAGAAGTGGCAAATGATCCGTCCACTTCCGTGAGAATGATTGAAAGGCGTACGGGGATACCTAAATCAACGGCTCATAAAATATTGCAAAGAAATAAGTTTCATCCCTATCATATTCAACGTGTCCAATATTTACAACCGCGAGATTACCCGGCTAGGGTTACATTTTGCCGAGAAATGTTGAGTAGGCATCAATCAGATCCTAATTTTTTTGACAAAGTAATTTGGAGCGATGAGTCGGCGTGCAAGCAGGATGGATACTTCAACCTGCACAACCTTCACAGCTGGCAGTTATCCAACCCACACGAAATGCGGGAAGATCGGTCTCAGTACTGATACAAAATAAATTTGTGGACGGGTATCGTGAATGGGCAAGTACTGGGCCCCGTGAAACTGCCGCCGGTGCTGAATTCCCAAAATTATTTGGAGTTCCTGGAAAATTAATTGCCAATTTTATTAGAAGACCTACCACTGGAGCTGCGGCGTACATTATGGCTCCAACACGACGGCTGCCCTGCTTATTATGGCCGCCTAGTAAGGGCTCATTTGGACGAAACATATCCCCATAAATGGATAGGGCGATCGGGTGCAATCGCATGGCCTGCTAGATCACCCGATCTCAATCCATTGGATTTCTTTTACTGGGGTTGCCTTAAAGATAAGGTTTACCGAAAAATCATTACAACCGAAGAAAATCTCCGAGAACAAATAAACACAGCTGTCGTAGAAATAAATGAATTAAACCTAAGAAGATTGAAAAATAACTTTCTTAAAAGGTGCCGAGCGTGCATTGCTGTGGACGGCCGGCAATTCGAACATTTACTTACTGTGTTTACTGTTTAAAAAGTACCTAATTACAAAAAAAACAGTAAAATGTGTTTTATTGCTTGGTAAACATCCGCGGGGTGAAGAGAAAAGCAATTACTTTATTTTAATGTTTTCTTTTATCAATGTTTTTTTTTACGAACCTGATATTCGGCAGTTAGTAAAAAATTACATTACTTATCTTTACGTACAGTCATTATGAATGCATTCTGATACAGCTCGCATCGCAAGTATGCTTGGGTGGCAGTACTGGCTTAACGTGAATTGCGGTGTATTTTACGTTTTCTTTAAAACAAAAAAATATTAGTGTTTTGATGATAAAATATTTATCATTTTTAAATGCCCATTAAACGAGCATGTTTTTAATCTAATTGGCTAACCAGTGGTCATGTATTTTTTTTTCACCATGAGGGGCTAAAGTTTGACCAAAATAAAACGGAAGAGGCCAATTTTAAATTTAATTTAAAAAATAAAAAAAACTACAGTAGTTACTTTTTAATGGTTTTTACCATTTGATAACACAACTATTCAAGATTGTTTTGCAATAATAAAAAATAAAAAAAACCGAATACCACAGATGAAAAACTCAGTGCGGGTTACATTTTTCTAAAAATCAGAAACATCCAAATATCTCGAAAAACGGTGCGATTTTTACTAAAGAGATTTTTCCATGTTAGGTAGGTGGCTTGCTCACCTACTTCCCCCTTAAGTTTGTCGTGGTACTTACGGGACACCCTGTATAGTACAACATACAGAAAGGTCACTCCGCGCTCCGCACCGAATTCAACTTCCGCCTCTCCCGCAGGCGACGATTGATTGTGTTGATGGCCGTTAGGTCTACCTTCCATTGCACAGTCATCCTAAGGCTGAGAGGATCCTTAAATGCATTCCACTCAATAAAAAAAAGGTCATGATGGCTGGTGAGAGCGCGAACGTACTCGTACATTTCATTTTGTCACATTTGATTTCTTCTTTTTACTACATACATATATAACATCACGCCTTCATTCCCAGAGTGGGGTAGGCAGAGTTACAGAAATACCAACAACTCTAAAGACATGTTAATAATTCTGTAACCACATTTTGCACAAGTAGGCTGAGATGTTTACTAGTGTATTAGTGACAGGTTGCAAGCCCCAAGTAGGCTGAGATGTTTACTAGTGTATTAGTGACAGGTTGCAAGCCCATCGCCTAATAATACTACAAGCCTTTATTCCCTTAGTCGCCTCTTACGACATCCACGGGAAGACATGGAGTGGCACTATTCTAACCCGGAAGCCACACGGGCAAAACTACGTTCTTTCTTACTAATATTACGTTATTATTGTTATTAATGTATATAAATAATTTATGATTATAAGATTAACTAAAATATAAGTATGGTGGTAAGGACCGTATCGTTAATTATGGAAACAAGTTTGAATTGCTCTAAAAAAAAAGTTACAATATTTTGTCTTTTCTGTCATATGTCAATCTGTTAAGCATACAGTCAAGTGTTAAAACTTACTATAAAAAATTGTATAATTCGTATACATTGCAAGATGAAGGGTCTCTCAGAGAAAAAACGACATTCAATTGTGACCAAATACTGTAAAGAATTAGGTATAACTATGAGAAAGATTGCTTCAGAAGAAGGGGTTAGCCTGAAAGCTGTTTACAATACGATAAAAACGTTTAGTATGAATAATAATTTAAAAGATTTACCTGGCCGAGGTAGAAAACGAGGCCCTTCATGTCCTAATTTGGACAAAAAGATATGCGAATATTTTTCTCAAAAAAAGAGATATCGATTCGGGATTTTGCGAAAAAATGTCGTACTTCTATTGCAATGGTTCAGCGTGCCAAGGAACGTAACTTGCTTGTAACGTATAAAAAGCAAAAACAGCCTAAACGCAGCAAAACCCAGGAGTCTTCTGTCAAAACTCGGGCTCGGAAATTGTACGACCAAATTTTAACTAAAAATTAACAATGTATTATAATGGACGATGAAACCAAGTCAAACTTGACTATAAAACCCCACCCGGACCGCAGTTTTACACCGTAATAAAAGGTACGAAGATCTCTAAAGACGACAAATCCATTTTTTGCGAGAAATTTGGGAAAAAAGTGATGGTTTGGCAAGCTATTTGTTAATGCGGCATTAAAACGTCTCCGTTTTTCGTAACGGGAAACTTAAATTCGGATGTGTTCAAGAAGGAATGCCTTCAAAAACGGGTACTACCACTCATTCGAAAGCACAGGAGTCGTACATTATTCTGGCCTGATTTAGCTGCGTGTCACTATGCTCGCCATGTGTTGAACTGGTATCGAGAGAATAATGTCGAATTTGTCGCGAAATCATTAAATCCCCCGAATTGCCCTGAGATCAGGCCCATCGAGAAATTTTGGGTTCTGATGAAGGCACAGCTACGAAAACAAGCTAAACCAACAGATAACATGGACTAATTAAAAAAAGACTGGATCCGTACCCACAAAACTTTCAAAACAGTCGATGTCCAAGGGCTAATGAAGAGCACCAAAAGCAAAGTGAGGAAACTGGCAAAGGGGATCAATAAATAACTAAAAGTAGTTTTTATGGTTCACTTTGAAGATCTAAGAATCGCGTAGTTTAAGTTTTTTTTTTGTAATAAAAAGTATTTATACAGATTACACCATTTTATTTGTTTCCATAATTAACGATACGGTCCTTAATGTGTGCGGATCTTTATCTACATGGCATAACGAAATAAGAAGGAAGAGTATTTTCGTTTTCCAAAGCATACAAAAAGGTATTGTTGTCCTTAATTATTAGAATGCTACCTACTTTATACTGAAATATCAATCTACTTTAGTGCTTCGGTTCGGTAGGCACTCTGAGCACTCTAGTTAGCCTGTATTAGCGCTCGGCGGAGTAAGATAACGCGTGCTCTAATACACGTTTAACTAAATAAATAACAATTGTGAATATTGAATCATTTGTAAATTTACGAGCGACTTGATCGTTGACGCGTGTTTTTATTTTTCAATTTTAACTAGTAGGAAGCTGTAAGTTTAGCCACATTTAAATTCGTATGTGCTACTTATCTAACATACTTGGCTCAGGCATCGAGACATACCGCTCTGTGGTTTAACGGTGTTATTTAATGTATTATTCAATAGTGTTTAAAATAAATGAATTAAAAAAAACTAGAGAAACGATGGGCATACTGATATGGTCGGGAATAAGAAAAACTACATGCCACATGCTTCGGGGCAAAGCTAAATTGTATTTAATTGTTTTTCGAAGTATTCTTCGTCCCATTTAATGCATTTTTCCATTCGTGCAAACCAATCATTAAAACAGTAATTCAAGTCTGAAGTTGATGTTAACAAAATGGCTGATTTGTACGCTTCCACAGCTGCTTTGGGGTCTTCAAACCGTTGACCGCGTAGTAAATCTTTCATTCTAGGGAATGTAAAGAAATAATTTGGGCTCAGGTCAGAAATGTACAGAGGATGGCTCATTAGCTCAACGTTTTCCTACTTCAATAAATCATTTGTCTTCCGAGCCGTATGGGAGCTCGCATTGTGATGTAAGATGACGCGACGTTTCGGGTTATTTTTTCGGAGTTCGGCTATGATTTTTGGCAAACAAACCGTGATATTACCACACTCATATTTCAACTTATTTTACAATACAATCTTCGCATATCACTTCGAAGTCGGACACGAATCTACCGACATCTCGCACATAAAAACTAAGCAGTAGGCGACAGGAGGTAACTAAAAAATAAATGGAGACGACTATATACATACAATCGAAAAACTTTACCCTTCTAATACTAATCTTATACTTATTCACGGTCAGCTGACCAATTTTGTCTGGTCATGGAATTACACTAATAGTGTGATCTATGCCCAGGGACCGGAACCGGTTTCCGTTAAATACGCTTTTGATCGGGTTATTCGATAGGGTTGATTTTAAAAACCCCATCAGTGCGGCAAGCGTATCGTTGGCTAGCCGCAATTAAAGGGTTATTCATTGATACGATGGATTTGGCTTTCTGCTGGCAGTCTTACCGGTATCAAAAACCCTTAATACGCTTGCCGCTTTTAAAGGGGTTTTGACAGTTGTCAAGATATTTCAATCTCTGTGCCCAATTCCTACAAATTATTATTGCACAACCTAACAATAGAACGGTAAGCGGTCGGTAGGCGCACGTGGCGACATTTAGATGCAAGCGGGCCTAAGAGACAGCAATCAATAGGATTAACCCAACCCTATTGATACGCTGTTTCTTCCAGCTGCAAACACCCTATCGGACAACAAGCGCAATGGAAACGGTAACCTTATTCGAAATGGTAGCCATATCGATACGGCAACACAATCGATAGGGCTATCCGTTGTACGGGTAGCCCAGTGATGATAGGCTTTTGAATCGAAAGCGCTTAACGAATAAAGCGGTTTTCCGGTCCTTGTCTATGCCTAACAGTCATGACTGTAACCTTACACATTATGTAACACATCGTTATATTCAGGACGAAAAACGTGTGGGACATTACCTAAAATTTAAATTATTTTTTGATGCCACTTGCCATAGCCTACAAAGTAGTTTTTTTTTGTTTTAATAGTAAACCTGCATAAGGACGTATGATAGTGAGACGTAATATTCATACTTACCTTGCAATCGAACACAAAACACACTTTTTTTCTGGAGACAAATCAATAGTCGACGCAAAACACCATTTGACTAGAAAACAGAATGGCCGATTTTTCTTTCAAATTTGCCATCATGGTCTACGGTGCTGACAGTAAAGAAAACAAGAGAAAAGTTTGGATTATTACTGTTAATAGTAAGCCTATTAAACGTTACTTTCATGACGTAACACACCTTTAAAATATAGGACACATGTTTAAGAATTAGTAAACAAATAATCAAACCTTTATTTAATGAAAGTTTCTATGAATAAGTTGGTCAAGCGTCACAGAACTTCAACTAAACTTAAAACTACGGGATAAGCATTCCATTCGGAAGGTCATGGCAGTTTTGTTGCAAGGATGATAATTGGACAAACAATTTTTATACGGAAGTGAAAGTAGTGCCATCGAAAAATTGACCAAAATAAATTATCTGCAAGAAATAGCTTCGATATTGTGGAGTTTTTTTTAAAATAACGCAAGGATACTAGTTATTGTAATGTCGAAGTAATCCCATATACCAAATAACGTTGATGTTGTAAGAAAAATGAAAGGCAAAAAACCATCAATGTACAATTTTTCGTGGCGGCTGTTGTAGATTCTGGCAAAACACAGCTATGTAGACTCGGCTTAGACATAACATCTAAGACAGCACCAAATAACTTAAAATAAAAAAGTTCATACTTGTTGTTTTATGACATAGTTTTTTGTGTTTGTAGTACATATCGGCTTCGGAACCCTACACTGAGCATGGTGTCATTGGGATTCATTTATCAGGCACGCTCAATAAATTTTATCAATATATTATAACACGATTTAAGACCAAAATATAAACAACTAAATTCAGAATTAAAACGAGGCGCTAAAGTTGGTAAAAATCGCGTGCGGTGAGTCCATTAACACAGCGTGACGAATCGACCAGTGGAATGGAGTTCATCGGCATGGGGAGGAGCGCGCCCGAGCCGCTTGCCCTCGTCTCACGCGATCTTATCGGGCCTTCCGCGAACATAGCATCACGCTGCCTGTTGTTATCTTTCCGTGATTGTCTTTAAGCGTTCACTTTCAATGACGTTAACAAATCTACGTTCTAGGTCCTCCTCCGCAGTAAAGTGGATAGTAAAGTCACTAGCAATTATAATGTATCCTAAATTAGGTTCATAAACACATCTCTATTACTAAAGGTAGGTATAACAGCGTAACAGATATTATGAGCCTATTGTTAGTTAATTCATTATTGCAGGTGAATGTACACCGATAGTTTAAGTAAATTGTAATAATATAAGAAAAGCTATTAAAAAATATAACAATCTGTATTTGACTTTACATTGAGGGTGGAATAAGTTTGAAAATGATGTGAACTTAACTTAATATATCCAAAAGGTTGAATATATTAATTAATAGTTATATTGCATTTACATCACGTTACATTCTGTGGCACACGACCTGCTTAACACTCTGTATACTCTCGCGGTCAAATAATATAGGTCAAAGTGCGTTTTTCATACAAACGAGGCTATTTCGAAGCCTTGGTTCCTAGCCAGGGGTTGTTTTGAGTGAGGTTTAATGTTGGATTCTCCGATGGTCAATAGAGGAAGTCAAAAGCACAGAACTATATCGAGATAGAAGGAAAGAGTTCTTCGATTTGTATGAGAACCGAGCGTGTAACATTTTGCGAAAGTATATTTTCATTTATATTTTGCGAGTGTTTTAGTGATGTGCATAACAAAAAAATAAACGTTTCCAATCGTGTCAACGATCGCAACCTGTGATCGCAACATGCGTAAAAAAGTAAAACTGAGAACCTCCTTTTTTGAAGTCGGTTAAAATACCAAAACCTTCTCCTAAATGTAGCGAATATTTTTCTGATAACCGCATCATAATCGGTTCAGCCAAACGCAAGATAACCGCGGACAAACACATACATACGGATAAAACTGAGAAAATCTTTTTTTAAGTCGGTTAAAATACAAAAACCTCGTAGTATAACAATTACTTTTCTGAAAAGCGCATCTAAATTCAGCCAAACGCGTGATATATACATAGGTACATATGAATAAAACTGAGAACCTTTTTTTAAAAATCGATTAGAATATCAAAACCTCCTAAGTGTAACAAATACTTTTCTGAAAACCGCATCAAAATCGGTTGAGCTAAACGTGTCAAACAGATAACCTCCTTTTCTGAAGTCTTTTAAAAATAAGCACTTTATGCACAATAATATTGTGACGTATCTGATGTACCTTTTAGTTTTTTGAAATTATCACTAATTACATCTATAATAGTCGGATAAGCTGTACTGATTATTCGCCGAAACTTTAATTGGCCAGTAAAGGGCATCTTCGTGGAAATACATGGGACAAATCTGGCTGTGTTTTGTAGGAAACCAGTTTTTGCGACCAATTCAATCCATTTATTTTTTACAAGAGGATCTTTCGGAAACTGAACAAATTTGCAATATAGTAACTATGTTTTTAAATTATCGATATAACTATAATTATTATCATTTCGTCAATAATATTTTATTTAGTCTACTATTTCATTACTATTAGGTTTAAAAAATAATTATCATTTTTCTGTTTTCATAATAGATTTTAATCGAATAAGAAATCGGCATTGGAAATCGCAGGGTACAACACTATTATCTTACCTTTGACAGAAAATGAGAATTCAACCTTGAACGCGTCGCACTTGTGTGCTCGACCGTTTGTTTTATTTTCGTTGCTGGCTTTCAATGCACGCCAAGTCTGGCGCGTTAAATTAAAGTCGCAATGGAAAAGTAGCATTTGACACAGAGTCGACCGCAACTGTTTATGTGAAATTAATACTGAGCAACAAAATACATTGTTTTATAAATAATAACAGATATTTTAGGATAAAGAGTACTTACCCATGAAAGGAAATATCGTTATTTACAGCTCCAACTTTTTTGGTGGTGTTTGAACACGTTTTTATCGAGCAAGGGGCCATTTTATTTTTCTAATCGAACGTCACACGCGGATTGCGGTCGAGAGCGGACTGAGCATCGCGGCCAGCAACGACGATGTTTTAGTCGTCGTTTCGGCAAGCGAGGTACATACACTCTTTCCTTCTATCTCGATATAGTTCTGGGGTCAAAAGTTCTTAAGATACCTAACTGATTGCACAATCAGTTAACACCACAGCTAGCGTTTGGGTCAGCATTTTGATTTCCTTACATTTTATTGCTATTTTACTGACATTCTATACACATGGACAAATCACGTTATACAATGAAATAGCCCAAACATGGCACTGCATCTTATTTCACCATATGAAGATTCGACTTGCATTATCGATACATTACCAGTCGAAGCTAAGTATATTGATTTTAGAAGCTGACTGGAACAAGGTAGCAGTGGAGTAGACATGTTGTTAATTTTAGGGTTCCGAACCTCGAGAGGAAGAACGGAACGCTTATAAGTTTACTCAATGTCTGTTAGTCAGCCACAGTCGATTTATTTTTTATTTATGAGAACCCTTGTCTTTTAGACAGCCTTCTTTTCAAACATATACTTCCGGCAAAGTACACTCTTCGTCAAAAATATCGCCCCTCCGCTAAAATAAGATTCAAGCTAATCTAGACCTTAGCGAAATTATGTTACCTAATTAATATTAGTATAAATTAAAAGCTAAACCGACCTTGTCTGCGTCTCCAGGACTGGAGGCACTCGCGGTTACGTCGGCTCTGGGTTCACATTAATGAACGACAACACTCGCTCCCACACTGCATTAATGGATTATCTGGACGAGGTCGGGATCCCCGTTTTGCCGTGGCCAGCCAGGAGTCCTGACTTAAACCCGATTGAACAATTTTGGGACGAGCTGAAGCGACGGGTTCGATCACGAGATGCCGCCCCTAACAACCTGCAAAATCTTCAGGACGTAGTCACCGAAGAATGGGGCAAGATTCCACAAGAGGACATCGTGAAGTTGATGCGATCAATGAAAGACCGTTTGGAAGCAGTGATAAGGGCAAGGGCGTAACACTAGGTTTTAAGTTAATTTTGCCACTTTTTGTAAAAATTTGTTATCCATTTATTTTTGTAAAGTTGAACTGTTTAAGAAGTCCCGTCGGAGTGTACAAAACACATTTTAGCGCGTGCCTTCTCAATTAGGCAGCTCTATACGACATTGAACTCGACTCACCTGCCGCTGCCTTGAAGAGGCACAATTGAGAAGGCACGCTCTAAAATGTGTTTTGTACGCTCCGACGGAACTTTTTAAACTTGCCAGATAAAACTTCACCTTTAAGATCTACGCAGCGCTGTGTTGAGAGAATCACCCCCCTGTTCCATATTCCGAAATAAAAACCATCTCTACCACAAATTTTACACTCATGTCAACATGTTCAAGCGTTATTATACGTATGCGGAATGAAATCTGGACAAAAATCAATACGCTATTTAATTTACCAAATTACCAAAATACCAAATTATATATTTATTTGTACTCATATTAACAATAAATAAATGAAATATAATGTAAGAAGAAAATGGGCCCACCCGGGCTGCTCTCCGACAGTTTTCTAGCACTTTCTTATTCAACTCCGATTTAATTTTACTTTTTAAACTTCTTATTGTTTTGGGTCGAAAATAATTAGCATGCACGAGGCTTTTCAGATTGGCCCAAAAATCTTCAATTGTCGAAGTTGGGCGGTTTTTATTCTTTCGGCACGTACGGGATTTCTAGCTCATCTATTTTCTTCAAAGTATTTTTTGAATAATGACTCAAAAGCCACGGTAGGCAGAGCTACAGAAATACCAACAACTCTAAAGACTTAGTGATATTTCTGTAACCACATTTTGCACTAACAGGCTATGAGGTTTACTAGTGTATTAGAGACCCTTTAATTAATTAATAAATTATATATTTTTTTTTATTTTTCAACACATTTTAAAGTTTAGAAATTGTGAACTGTTCTTCCAGCGAGTAAAGCTGCTTTCTCAAAACTTTGCCTGTTTAATGGAGATTCTAAAATGATATGGCAATTGAGTTGGTTGGTTGTATAATTTTTATATTTCAAATACTAACTACAAAGTACCTCGGCGTCAAGTATTTGAAATACGAATTACTTACTTAGATTTTTTTATATATTTTTTTTATGACAAGGAGAAGGCACACGAGCTCTCGGGCCACCTGATGGTAAGTGGAATCTGAGACCCATAGACAATTGAATTCTCAAGACTATAATCCTAAGACAGGGTTGCCAAACCCTGAGGCCTAAGATGGAATGCCTCTATGCTAGTGATTTCACCGGTTGTCTTATCCCCACACCGGAACACAACAATGCGAACACTTTTGCTTGGCGGGTGGTTAATGGATAAGATGGTAGTAGCAATCCGGACGGACCCTGCATAGAGTCCTACCACCACGAAAACAAAAAAAGCAAGTAATTGAAATACAGGGTGGACCAAGTCTTTTTAAATTTCAAACGAATTTAAAAAAAGCGAATTATATAAGATTAAAACTGTTTATTAATTATGAAAATACATAAACTGGGATCTTATTTTTATTAAATTACATCATCCAAACCTACAAAAACAAACAACAAAAATTACACCTTGAGCGAAAATTTCCCCTGACAAGTGTTTCGAGAAATGTTTTGCATTTCCTCGCGAATACGTTCCTTCAATTCCTCAACAGACACAGAGTTGGTATCGAAAACTTTACTTTTTAGGTATCCCCAAAGAAAAAAGTCCATCGGGGACAGGTCGGGGCTACGAGGGGGCCAGTGAATGTCACCTCTTTTGGATATCACCTTTTGGCCGAAAATTTCGCGAACTGCACTCAATGAGTTACTGGAGGTGTGACATGTTGCACCGTCTTGCTGAAACCACGATCGTTGATTAAAATCATCAAAATCCTGTAACGTCGGAGCAAAAAAGTTTTGTAACATGGCAATATACCGCTCTGTATTCACTGTAACAGTGCGTCCTTTTTGATCTTCAAAGAAATAAGGCCCAATAATGCCTCTTGCTGACAAAGCTGCCCATACCTTAGGTGAATGCAGGGGTTTTTGATTTTTCAATTTTGGATTAGTATCAGGGAAATGAGGAATGAATGAATGAATGTATGGATTAGTATCACTCCAATACCTGCAATTTTGCCTGCTGACATCCCCGTTTAGGTGGAAGTGTGCCTCGTCTGAGAAAAATATGTTGGTAAAGCTGGTAAACCTCTCTAGCATTTCATTGGCAAACTGCAGCCTGGTAACGTGATCTTCAGGCTTTAATGCCTATACCATTTGAATTTTGTACGGATGAAAATGTAAATCTTTATGAAGAGTGCGGTTTAAAGATGTCCTGGGCAGATTTAAGACGCTAGACCGCTTTCGAGTAGAGAGTCTAGGTTGTTCACGAACAGACGCTCTTACACGTTCGACGTTATCGGGATCTCTTGATGTTCTAGGTCGGCCGGATCGTGGTTGATTTAACGTTGAAATTGTCTCCTCGAACTTCTGTACCTAATTTTTAATTAATTGAATCGATGGAGCTTCATTTTTATACCGTATATTGCAATGATTGCAATATTTTCGTTGCGATATTGTCAAAGAATCGTTGTTTTGATAATACTCGCGTACGCAGAACGCACGTTGTGCTCCAGTGAAGGACGTCATGGCACTAAATTCCCTCTTCCATTTCGTAACCCCACCGCCCCACCCCGCCGCCGCTTCTCGACGCAGCTACCGATTCAAAAGTTAACAGACTTTTGGTCCACCCTGTACAAATACCAAATACGTATTTGTATTTTAATTACAAGTAATTAAAAAACTGCCCAACCCTGGATATACTTACTAACTAACATTATTATACAAGATTCCGAATTCCCAAAACACACAATTTCACCTTTTTGGAACATGGCTGCGAGTTGATTTATGTCATGCATCGTCGAAACTTACTCATCGCAGCGCAAATATCAGTCTGAACTTTAAATGTTACATCAGTGTTTTGTGACGCGATGAGAATGCCGCTAAGGAACCATTATTTTGCCTGCGTAGGTATTTTGTTTCGGCGGTTTAGATTAACAAAAAGACTGGGCAAGAGAATGTCGGACCATGCTCAGTGTAGGGCTATAAGGCCCTTATAGATTGTACTAATAACCAAATTAGTAAAATGGCACACAAGGGGGTAGGGAAAGTTTGTTTCAACAAACTCCACTTTGTTTATTCGGTTGTTTTACTCAAAATCTGTATGGGTCGTTTTCAAAAAAATTGTACATAGTTAAGGGCTTTAATTAAAACAAAACTTAATTGATTCCTTTGTGTGACGAAAGTTACCCATACAGGTTGTATGACTAACTTTCGTTATACAAAGGACGCGATCGTGATTTTGTTTTCATTAAGCCTTTAACTATGTACCATTTTTTTGAAAACGGCCCGTATACAGGGCGTCCGGAAGATAGTGGCCAACCTTACAGGGATCTATAGCTCGCCTCAGGAGTGTTCAAAATATGATAAACAGGGAACCAATTCTAATTTCTTTCGAGATTAGGTCTACTTCGAAATGGTCTCGTATTGTATATGTCTACTATTAATGTCCCGAAAATGTCTACTAATACTGGAAAACGTATTCTCACTGCCAATAGATATGATTTTATATTATTTTCGTAGGATAATAGGTAGTCTATGAAAAGCCGCGTTTTGTTATTTTGATTGTGTAAAAGTTGTCGATTTAGAACACACTATTGTTTTAACTATATTTAAACGATTGTTGTCCATTTTAATAATTTTTGACGATTCATTCAATAATAACTACGTGAAACTAAACGAAAATAAAACGTAGAACAATTAAGAAAAAAAATTAAAAAACCCTCGTGTGTGGTGTGGTTGCTAGGTTATAGATAAATTAACGAATGCATGGAATTGAATATGTAGTAGTATTGTATGTTTACAGGCATTCTATATTTGAATTTTCTATTTTCTCGTACTATCAGTATATAAACTACACTGTTTTAACACATAACCACTTTATTCATCGTACGAAACACAAAAATAGACAGCCGAGGTACAAGGCCCTCCAGACATGAACTCGTCAAAAAAAACAAGGCGCTTTCGTTCAAGAAGTGCATGCGAACGCCATCTAGGGAAAAATCTTAGAATTAACCATTATAACGCTAAACATCCCGCGGCCCAAGGACTATAGTCGTTCTTTAAAACGTGGAAGAGATAAAGCACATAAAATAATAGACCAAAACGCAAACAAAAAGTGATGCACGAGTAAAATCTAAAACTAACCTGCAGAAGCATCAAGAGGCAGAGGGCAGATTTTGGTAACAGGTCTCTTAAAAACATGGTTCTTAAACTTTAAGGAGACCACTCTAGTTATGCCATCTGCGCCGGGGTGCTTCAACCCAAAAGCCATTTGCCCGGAGGGAGGCGATCGTCTTTAACCAGAACAATAGTGCCCACATCTATATCGGGTTGATTTTGGAACCATTTGTAGCGATGCTGTAACATGGTTAAACATTCGGATTGCCAACGCCGTCATAGGCTTTGGACCATACGTTGTACCTTTTGCCATCGGTTAAGGTACTGAGGTTGGCCAGAGGCCAGACTAAGAGCGGCACGTCCCTATCCCATTCCCACCTTCCCGATTTCCCATTCCTTCCCAGCTCCCATCCTTCCTCCCTTTTCCACCGAACCAGTGGCGGGATATCCACTTTCCAGGGCCAGCGCGGGCCCGGGGAACTAAATACTCCCCAAAAGAGCGCACATGCGGGGGGCGACGAGGGGGAGTTTGAAGGGACGGAGCTCGGGTAGGTGTCCCCGTATCCCGTTCCCGGAAAGCGACCCTGGTTCGCCCAGACGTGAGTCTCGGGTCTAGTGACCTCTGTTTTCAGAGGACATTTTAGACCTGAGACAGGTGTAGTGTGGGTGTTTGAAGGAACGTGGACTTACCCCGGTCACTGCGACTGGGGGGAATAGCCTGCCGGAAAACACCCTACACTCCATGCAGGCTGTGAAGGGAAGGCGAACCCAGCTTTTGCTGATCGCCTGAACTTCATGGGGAGCCACGTGGGTGAAGGGCCCACATTGCACGGCTCCCCCAGCTTGGGGAGATCGCTGTGTGCGTACGCAGTCGTCTCCTCCTTTGGCGGTGTGCTCTTCGGAGCGGGCTGGGAGGCGCCCAGCGGTCAATGCCTTGGCGGTCCCGCGGCGTCTCCGTTAACCAGCCAGGAGGGTTACGCCGGAGTGGTTTTAAACGGTAGTTCGCTTAGGTGAGAGTCCGTTATACCCCCCATTGCACGGTCATCCTTAGGCCATCGGGGGGATGCGTAAATTCATTTCCACTACGTCATCAAAAAAAAAAAAAAAAAAAAGGTAGGGTCACTTGAAACCAGTGATGGGCAAAATATAATCGACTTACGATTAACTATTAAAAATATCGTTTGATTAATTTTTTATCATAAGAGTTTCGATTCAATTTAGTCGTGATTAAATTAATCGCCGAAAAATTAACAGCGACTAAATTGTTAATCAATTAATTAATAAGTTTAATTTTTTCTCGATTAATATTAGGAGTAAATCGTTTCTTTTGTAAGTCTAAGTTTCGAGTTATGTCGACAGATTGTTGCAGCTTAACAGCTTATATCCGAATAACATCATTTACAACAATTTGAATTTTTGCACCGTGCGTGTTCCAATTTAGAATCGAGATTTAATCGTGAAATTTAGTCGATTAAAATGACGATTAATTAATCGTTACTCGTATACTCCGTCTAAGCATATTTTTTTGACGATTGATTGTTTAATAGATTAATTAGTTGATTGAAAAGTTAATCGGTTAATGGGCATCTTTGCTTGCAACACACTTGAGGCTAATTAACACTCATCCAGCCCACGGTTTTTTTTTTTCTATATTTCCCTAAAGTTTATAGTTTTCTTTACACATCTTCTTATTTTAAATATCGCAGCAAAAAGGTACAAATAAAAGTCGTCAAGCTCAACTTTACGGCACATTAAAAAAATAGGAGCTTCTCGGATCTTCCAATTTTACAAACACTCCATGTCTAGGATCACTAAAAATTTTATGACAAAAAACTGGTTTCACTCTAAAATGGTCGTTTACATCACCTATTACTTCTTTGAAGTTAAGCTAACTTACAATAAAACACTTATATATACTTAATATAATTTGACAAACAATTATAAAAAAAAACAAAAACATTAAAACCACGATTTGTGCGGTTTTGCACTACGACTTTTTTTAAAACAAAAGAAATATAGCGGATATAAACAAAGAAAAGTCATTCTGAATAACGATGCACCGAGTAGGATTGATTGTTACCTATTAATAAGTAAATAAAATAAATATCACGGGACAATGTCACACAAATTGACCTAGTCCCAAACTAAGCTCTAGGCTTGTACTATGGGTACTAGACAACGATAAACATACTTAGATAGAGAAATAAATACTTAAATACATATAAAACATCCAAGACTCAGGAACAAATAAGTACTCATGCTCATCACACAAATATCTGCCCTTACCGTGATTTGAACCCGGGACCGCTGGCCTCGGAGACAGGGTCACTCCCAACTAGACCAACGTGTCGTCGTATTAAATTAAACGAGTAGACAATACAAAAACTGAAGTTTTATATTTGGGTTCAATTCCGTGCCGCTGAGTGTATTAGTCACGCCATAAAGTGGTATAAACAAAATATTGCATTTTTTTTTTGTGTACCTCCTCTAGACGTAACGTGTTAAAACACGGCCACATTTCAATTGAAAAAGCAAAAAAAATATGTAAAAATCTATATAATAGAAAAAAAAAACAGGCAAGCTTGGGACGGTTTCACAGTACAAATTGTTTTCGAATTATCATTATGAATAGAAATTAGTCTCTTTTAAAAAACTGTTGAAACTCATATATAACAAACAATTATAAATCGTGCACGTTTTTAATATAGATGTAGGATCTAAAATACAATAGAAATCAATTTCACTTAAACTTAACTGAAGTGTCGGGTTCAATATACGCCAAATCGTAACGTTTTGTTACTACGTGCCCTATTGTTACTTCTTTCGTCCCATGACCCAGTCATTTCCTCAGTTACAAAAGCTTTATCAATAAAAAAGTTCTAAACGTTAACGATTGTTACACAATTGTATATTTTTGTTTTATAGTACAATGGGACTATTATTACACACAAAACATTCGAAAAACTACTTATTAACGACACACTCAGCTTTTAAAAGTTTTACTAATTATAAAAATAATCGGTTATTCAACCAAACACTAAGTAAGAACATACTTTCACGTATATAAATTTATTCACTATTATTTGTAGAATTTCTAGTAATTAATGAGGATGAATTAGCTTTAAATGCGACTTCTGCCAACAGACACATTTCATTAATCTCGGTTTCTACATTAAGCCCCGGCTATGCCGATGGTGACACAGAAAATCCTCGCTGCGACCGCAGGTCAGGCGGCAACAAATCCTTTTGCGACATTCGCGACAAATATAAAGAGGTTAAACCCAGCCAGCCAATAAAGGCTCAGAATGAGACACAAGCGTAGGCGAGCTACACTTGTCAGTATTGTTTCATTAATTTAAGTTTTTTTTAACAGATTGGAGAGTTAAGTAATGTTGTTATTAGTACCTATCTGTTGATTTAACCCTTAAATTACCTTTGAATAATAGTTTTTTTTTTTAATATTGAGAACAATAAAAATCAAATGAGGCTAGTTTCTTTTTTTTTGTTAATGTTGCTACTTTATGGTTAGCTTACGATAATCTTCTTTTGTGTACATTGAGGTGACCCACCGTGTTATTTCTTAAACGTTACTCCTGTTATGAATGAATGAATGAATGATTGAATGATGATTTATTTGAAACACAACCCAACAACGATACAACATGCTTAAGACTAGAAAAAGAAAAGGTAAATATTACAGTTAAGGGTGGTCTCAACAAGGAGTCCACTCAGCATGTGTCAAGGCATGAAGTGCCTCGACGCTGATTTTCAGTGAATCTATTTAAACAGTACAAATCAGGCATGTTAGGCATTTTCCAGAAACGATGTTCCATTTTAACCGACCGATATCATCGCTTCCGTAAAGCGAGATTGTGGTCGGAAGCTGGATAAGATGAGTCAACAACCTTATTGTCACGGTGACCGGCTCTTGGGTCGTTCTTTAAAAGTTTTATAACTATAATTTTACAGGATATTAAGCCGCAAAACATTAGTTTTTGAGAAAATTACCAGCCCAATATTATGGTTTTTTTTTTCAAAGCATGTTAGTAGTATAATATTTTATCAATTTTTTTTAGTAACTTCACAATCACAATAATTTTTGTGTCCTGGCTTCCGGGAGCGAATACTATGACCATATTGACTGGTACTGAATACCTTTAGGCATTAAGTCCGCCATTTGTAGTTATTACATTTATTTGTATAATGCAAAGAAAATTAAATAAATGAATAATAATAATAACAAGAATTAAAAGTTAAGACCGAGGTACATTGTAATTTTAGTTCCGTGGTAAGTAATTATAATTCATTAATTATTCAAGTATGAAAATATGTAAATTAAACATAAAGCAGCATTATCATTAAAAGCAGTTTTACATGAAAATTATACCAAAACGACCTTATAGCTAAACGAATATCGTAACGCAATACTAAACGAATCCCAGCCCTGGCATAATATAAAGTTAACGTTTTTGATGGCTTTCTTAATAATTCTTCGAGTCGTAAAGAGGAGCCTAACAAAAATAAATCTAAGCTGTATTTTGCAATTATTTGGAAGGTGTTTTATTTGGAAAACGCAAAGAAAACTATAATCAACAAGATTATTTAAAAAAAAAAAGAATATTATCACTGTCTCGGTGGACAGAAAAATTACATGAAGCCTAGAATATGCAAACGTTAGGTTGACTATTTTTTGCCGTCACAACTTTTGGGTAGCCAGTCTGGTGTAAACAGGTAAACCGATATACTTAACCCTTAACTTGGCAGTGTGCACTACAGTATACATACCATAATGTTCACTTTTTTTTTTTTTTTTGGATTGATATATTTTTAAGCTGGTTCAAAATATACCTAGTTGGTTACTAAGTTAGTTATGTTACTGTAATAATCCTTATCTATATAAAATATACTAACGAAAGTTAAATAAATTATATATTAAAATGAAGTACACACAATCAGGATTTACATTTGTCAATTTCATTCAAAATGGCCTCCTTGGGCCTGAACACAGGCCTTCAGACGACGAGGCCAGTCATCAAAAGCGGCACGCACGGTTGTCATATCTAATTCCGTCACTGTCTTGACTATGGCCCGCTTGAGGGAGTCAAGATTTGTGTGGGGTTTAGCACATGCTTTCTCCTGATTAACCTGCCATATAGCATAATCCAGGGGATTGAGGTCCGGGCTGGAGGACGGCCAGTCTTCGTGGGCAATGAAGTCAATTTTGTTGCTTCAAAACCAGGCTTGAGTTGTTTTTGCCTTATGTGCGGGGGCTGTCTTGTTGAAAGACCCAGGGCTGGTTTTGAAATAGAGAGTGGCTTAAAGGCTTCACTATTGGTTCCAGAACGGTTTCCTGGTAAACTTTAGCCCCAGTTTTGACACCTTTTTCACAGAAATGGACCTGTGTTAACCCTGAGTATGACACACCTAACCAAATCATGACATAAGAGGGATGATGGCCTCGTTGCACTCTCAGAACAGCTACACTCGCTTCTTGACTGTTTTTTGCATATACTCTGTCATTCTGGCGGTTACAACATTCTTCAATGGTAAAAATGATTTCGTCTGTAAATAATATATTTCGGTGGCCATTTTGTGCGTACCGCTTCAGTAGCACGCGACTTCTATTCAGCCTCATAGTCTTCAATCGTCCATTAAGCAAATGACCTTTCCGTCTACGATAAGCGTGTAGTCCAAGGTCTTGATTGATAACTTTTTTAAGGGAGCTTCTCTTCACAGACATCTGAATTGCCAACAACTTTTGCTTCCGGATGGGGTTTCTTGCGGTTCTCGCCTTCACTGCCTTTATTAGAGCTGGGGTCCGAACGGTGCGTGGTCTTCCAGACCTCTTGCGGTCATCAAAGCTCAGGGAACTATTGTACCTATTAATGGTACGATAAACGAATTTTTTGTTGATTTTCAGATTTTGAAGCAACTTCAAAATCACGTTTGGCGGATTCCCGCATTTGTGCAACGCAATTACAGCGACACGATTTTCTTTTAGACCCCAATTCATTATAAATACGACGAGATAAGTGTTGTGTGTGTTATAAAATTATAACTGACAACCCGCCATATTATGTAATTTTTTATTTTTTCGGTAGCATTTGTTTTAACGCAAGAAAAGAGTTTGCAAATCGAGTAACAGAACTTAGTAACCAACTAGGTAGGGTTTGAATTCACGACTTTTTTAATTTTTGCCAATTTAAGGGTTAAGTGATTTGCACTAGTCCGAATAATAAAAAAAAAACTTTTTATTGTACAAAACATGTATATACGTTAATATTACATAAAACATATACACACAAATATAATTATTATATTTTCATTTATTCTGGACTGTTTTTTTGTCAATCCACAAGCAATTTATTTATTAACATATTATCACATAAACTATATTTACTTAATGTAAAACTTTTAATAATACTTTAATATAAGTAATACTTTTCATCCATTAACCAGTTCAGTGACGGACGTTGTATACCCGGATCTTAGACTGTAAATGTGATCAATGTTGTAAGAAATGACGCCAAGTAGAGTAACGAAACAGAACTATCTAACTATTAATCTAAGTTAAGAGAGCAAACAAGCCGGTGAAGTGATCAGCGGGAGCGTTGAAGTTTAATAAGCGTTCATTAGCTTAGGAAGCGCAGCACGGAACGAGCTGGTAATACGAAGCTACGAGGAGGTTATCTTCGGTGCTGCCAAGGCAACAATAACGTACAGTTGTAGTGAACAATCTTTTCTCATCGGAAAAGTTCGGAACACGTCGTGTGTTCCGAATGTTAGGTCGTGTATATCAATTATTGTATTTTTAAGTGACGTGTGTGTATTCAATAAACAGAGTACTTTATTTATGTGTCAAATGTCAAACCACGAGTTTAAAGTATATCACACTGAGATGTTAAAATCACTATGAGCAAATTATAAAGAGAAAAGGTGTAGGTAACATGAATTTTTACAAAAAGAAACTAGTGTTAACTACACCATATCGATTACTAATCTCCCGATGCGACCTTACCCCACGTTGTCTTGATGGCTACTGAGTCTAACTGAAGTAGCATGACAAATACAACAATTGGGTTATCCCGTAATTTTGTAATGTACCTATAGTGATTCAAAAACCATTTCGAGAAAAAGGGTTGTAGAACCATTCCCTGTTATCAGATTATTTTACAAAATTAGTATTAAATAGTTATTTCTAATTTATCATTTGACATTATTTGACCTGTAATTTAGTGACGTCACGATCTTGATTGGTAAGTTGTGTCTAATCTGTGATCAACCATAGTACTGCATATAATATGAGTCCGGAATGCAGTAATAAATAAATAATGTATATCGATTTTTGTCTTATTTATTTCTGTTTTATTTTAACGCTTATTAAAATTAAGACAATTTTTAACTGTATATAAACATGACAAGGACAGATCTTTAAAAAAATGGAATTATTAAAATACAAGTCCGTTTTCGAACCTCCGCCCGTAGGCTAGTCTGTGGGTGAAATTGTCAAACTCAACAAACTAAAAATAAAATTTCGGTTTGTTTGGTGTGCAACATATAACTACTCGTTTTCTGATTTTCTGCATTTTAACAACATTGCTTCAAATTCTACGGAATCTGACGATCCTGCTACACATATTGACCATCGCCGGATCTTGGATACCGATATTGTTGCCTATAATGACGACCAACGCTGTACATTTTTTAAACTTTGTAAGGGCTGATTCCACTAATCTACCCAAAGTGGATATTGACGTACTTGGGAGACAGCTCCAATCACAACGTAGCTGAAATACGTGGAGCTAAAGCTCTAATGTAAGTATGATTTAGGTATAAGAATATAACGTTCACAATACCATTAATACTTTAGTTTACCTATATTGACATGACTTGACATTGACATTTTACGTGATCTGACAGAAACGCGTACTCTCAAACGAATTAAATAGTCGAAGGATTCCGGTAACCTTCGGGCAGGGAAGATGGCCGATTGAAAAATGCCCGGCTTTTACTTTTGATTTATTCTGTTTACTGATTTACTCTATTCACTTGACATTGGCGAAATCACTGTGTGGACCGCCATTTAATAAAAAAGAAGAAGAAGAGTTCAATAGTCTTAAAGCATTTCTCAAACAAACCAGCTTGTAGTGACGTCATAAAGCCATTTTCTTTAAAAATTAAAATAAATTAATATATTTATTTAAATGCAAAATCCTTGAAATTAGTGTCTTCAATTAGTCTATTTCATCGAAAAAAAAAACGAAAAACTAGTGGTATTTTTTTTGGGATAACCCAATTTGCGTTATATGCAAAAACTAAACAGCAACGCAACGTAACTAAACCTTCCTACATTTTATTGCAATTAACAAAATTTCTCACATCACGTATTGCGCAGTGATATTAAAGGTGCGTTATTACTTAAATTAGTGTTTTGAATTCGTTTGGGGATAAATAAAAACACCTGAGCGACCGAACATGTTTGTTTATTGATGATCAGCGAACGATTGCTAGCTCGCTCATTCATTCAGGCAAAACGTCGTCATTCGATATGTTTTTGAATTCTATGCGGACATGATTGGGATCAAGATAAAACTTTTCTACTAATTTAAAATTATAGAGAAACCATTCATGCTTATGGGAACAGAGGCAGTTCTTCTTTGTTTTACTTGATTTACACGCAACACCACCTTTTTCGATTTTTAATAATGTTTCCATAATTACAAACGCTGCACAAGCCAAATACAAACGTCAATCATATTGTGATGATCGTTCGTCAAAGAATCTTTTAAGTGAAAATGCATCTAGCCAGCAATTCGGTAGGACTTTTTTAAAATGAAACAATGGGACAACATCGGCAGAACAGCATACTTTGCTCGTAAAAAATGATCGCTTAGCAAACAGTAAGTGAAATCTAGCTTAAAGGTCTTTGCCCACTACACCGTGTCAGACAAAATAGTATTGTTTTGAAAAGTATAGACATAGTCTCTAGTCCCCACTAAACCGGTTGTCACCGACCGTCACTCTATATAGCAGTGGTGATTACGTTCACAGTACGGTCATGGTATGGTCATAAGAATAAGTACTATTAGAAGGGCATCTTCGGCGTCGTTGTATGGATTTATTACCTACAGCGCCCCTCGCCCCGCCTTACCTCTCTCTCGCCTGTCGCAAAATTAGGGTTGTCACAAGTATATAATACTAACTGAGCCCGCAACCTCGTTCGCGTAGAATTAGTTTATTTACCTGTAAAACTATACGATAAACCATAACCTTTTTTTACACCAGCGGAGTCGGATAAAAAGTACCCTAAATATTTTGCGTCTCAGTGGTGTACTTGACAAATCTCTTATCAGTTCAAAGGCGCAGTTTTAACCTTTTGAACGCCTTACGTCAAATACAAATGCATCACCTCACACGCCAAACATGAATTAAAAGTTATGCAAAATTTAACTTAATCCATACGAAATAACGTCTCTCTTAAACTGTACCTGTGACCTACAGTTAGTTGCAAAACTGAGTCAATATTAGCACCTTAGTAGAATGTAAATAAGTTGATGATAGTTAAAGGTATTTTTAAATGTTTAATACGATAAGTACTCCTTGAAATTTGCTACAAATACTCCTACCAAATGATTTACCAGTCATTTACAGTTTTTAAGTAATTTTATCGTAAAAACTAAAAAAAAAAAAAAAACTAAACTGTTGAATTTAACTTTTTTTATTTGTCTAATATTTTAATTCTCTCTGTGGCAACCCAAAATAAGGACCCAGATAAATTTAAAGAAATTAAGCCTTTTTAAAATAAGTAGAAATTTATTAAAATCGGACATACTTCTGGTGGCAGTTATTGGCAACATTAGTTCGGTGCACGGGTTCACTTTTGCACCGAGACAAATTAGCCATACCAACTGGTTGTTAGTTCACTATGGTAGGGGATTAAAATTCTGCAATAACTAGAAAACTACGTCCATGATTCAAGCAGTTGATACCTCATTTTAAAAAGAATGGAATTCTCTATTTTAGATAGTTTTCTTATTTGGGGTTGCCATAGAGAAAACTAAATTACTAGTATAAAACATAAATTGAATTTTTACAGTTTATGGATCAAAATCTTTAACAAAATATAAATGACAAATAAATTATTTATGCAGCAGTTTTTTAGCTTACTTCAAGGATAACTATTCTGTACTAAGCATTTGAAAATAGCTTTGACTGTCATCGACTTATTAACATTCTACTAAGGGGCTAATATTGACTCAGTTTTGCAACTAACTATATATGTCGGCAAGAATAAGAGAGTCGGTTGACTTCGGTACGTCGGAACGCCAGCGCCACCACCCGGCGCTCGACGGAGTCTAAGTTCCCGCCAACGGTCGACCACGCAGAGGAAAATTCCATTCTCTTGAAGTCGCGCGGTCGAAGTGGAAGTGTACTTAGAAACTGTCTCGCGTTCCTAATACCTACCGAAATACCTACCGAGTGTTACAAGTCATTCGTAGTTCCAATTCAATTACCCAATTAGAAAGAACTTTTACAAGCGAATATTATCATATCAGGCCTAGTTGCTCTCCATTTGCAAGTCCCGCTCTGTTAGTACAGAAACGCGACGGTTCATTGCGTATGTGTATCGATTACCGAGAATTAAACAGTAATACCGTACCTGACAAATATCCACTACCCCTGATTTGCGACCAAATAGCGCACCTTGGTGGTGCTAACTTTTTCACAAAGCTTGATTGTGCCAGCGGCTTTCATTTGATCCCTGTTGCTGTAGAGTCAATAGAGACCACCGCTCTCATAACACCTGAAGACCAGTATGAATTTTTGACGATGCCTTTTGGCCTCAAAAATGCCATTTCAGTTTTTCAGAGAGCGATTATGAACGCTTTAGGTGACCTAGCTCATGATTACGTCATAGTTTATGTTGACGATATTTCAATAGTCTCTACAAATGTAGAGTCTGGTGTAGAGCGGCTTGATATCATATTGCAGGCACTCACTGAAGCTGGTTTCTCTTTAAATTTGAAGAAATGCTCCTTCCTTAAGACGAAAGTAGAGTTCTTGGGATATGAGGTAGAGGCTGGCCAAGTGAGACCTAATCAACGGAAAGTAGAGGCTTTGACCGCTCTACCACCCCCACAGTCAGTTACCCAGTTGAAACAAGCGATAACAAACCGTGGCAAGACTCATTAGGTGAGGTACAACTCGCGATTAATTGTACTATGAACCGCGTCACAAAAGCTTCGCCTCTTGAGCTTTTAATCGGTAAAGTGGCTAGACCGTTGTCACTGATGTGTAGCCCTTTGAACGCCATTGACGGCTATAGCCGTCATGGTTGACAGCGTAAAATAGACCTAAGTGTCTTTAAGGAAGGTTGACATTAGCTGTGGTTTTTAGCCGCCAATGGCGTTCAAAAGGGTAGAAGCGATGTTGATACAGAAGTTGACATTGAGGAAGTCCGTGAAACAGCGTCAGATAATATCCAAAGGTGTTCAAGCTATGACAAAGCTCGTTTTGACAGTACGCAAGCTTCAATAAAAAAGTTTTCGCTAAGTGATTTTGTTTTATTGGCCAATGAAGAACGTAACCAGTTAAAGTTTGGCCCAAAATACAAGGGACCGTTTAAAGTGATTGAAGTGTTGGATGGAGATAGTTATACGTTGAAAGCTTTAGACTCTAAGCGTACTTACGAGTACGCACATGATAGGCTAAGAAAGATGCCTGAAGGTTATGTACCAGCGGATGTTGTGATGTGTGATCTGAGTTGTAAGATTATGAAATTCTATGAAGTGTCAAGAAAATGAAGTATTGAGTTTATGTTTTAAATGTAGAGTCCTCTTGAATCACAGACTGGTTAGTGATGGTAAAGTCGAACGAAAGCTTTTCGGTTCTTCTCCGGTTACAGGTTAACCCACGAGGACGTGTGCTAGCAGGATGGCCGTGTCGGCAAGATTAAGAAAGTCGGTTGACTTCGGTACGTCGGAACGCCAGCGCCACCACCCGGCGCTCGACGGAGTCTTAAGTTCCCGCCAACGGTCGACCACGCAGAGGAACATTCCATTCTCTTGAAGTCGCGCGGTCGAAGTGGAAGTGTACTTAGAAACTGTCTCGCGTTCCTAATACCTACCGAAATACCTACCGAGTGTTACAAGTCATTCGTAGTTCCAATTCAATTACCCAATTATTGTTAAGGAGAAATTATAAGAAAGTTAATTTGCAATCTTACGTTTCATTGAACCGACATACCCAGTAGTACGCCCACACACGATACCTAACTATGGCCGACGATGACGAAATATCACCTCCCCGTTATATATAATGGTCGGTGGCGTTGTAGGCACGACAGCTCATACCCACTTTAGTGGTCGTTGGCGTTCAAAGGATTAAATAAAACGCTCATCCGGTACCCGTATCAGTGACGTAGCAAGATCCTGAAGGTCAATCGCAACTTTTACTGTAGTGTTTTAAAACAAGTATTGTTGAATCTCAATAAAAAATGCACAAGTAAATAATGTATTTATTTATTTTTTTCTAATTTTTTACGCTCTTTACTTAATGTGTTTATATTACAAATAATAAATATAGATTCAAACTTCGTTGATATCGTCCTACAGTTATCGTAAAGCACATGTTATTTCATCTTAAAAACCGTCGGGACCCCGCCTGTGAAGTACCTGGATCCGGAGATATGACGTCATCAAAATGTCGGCCGCCGTGTATTGAAAATTGCGAATAAGTCTGATTCTATGAACCCTATATACATGTGTGGGGTATCACTTGAAAGGGAATTAAGTGTTCTATAATGCTATAATAATACATAACATCGCTGAGTGGTACAGTTACGAAATATTTTAAATTTTATGTAAATTCAATCTTTATAAACTCCCTATTTTAAATGATAGCCTTAAAAGTTTACACTTTAGACAAAAAATATGTTAAGCAGACATAACGAATAGTTTAGTAATTTCATAACGAAGAGTTATCCAATAAAATAAACTGGAATTCGATCGGATGAAAATGTCGTAGTTAAGCCGTTGTCAGAAAGGCGCTTCCTCAGTCCACACGGGTGTAGGGTGCTAGTTTCAACTAGTTTCAAGTGCAAAAAGAGACGGGCAACTTGTAACTTTATACTAATAAAGAAGTTCAGTAACGAGAGTTTTTAAGATGATGTAAATAAAAAAAATACAATAATGGATTGGAAAATCATAAAATAACAGGGTTTTTTCTCAGTATACCTACAATAACCACCTACCAATAACCAACTGGACTATCCTCCATACAGCCCCGACTTATGACTTTTTCATATTCCCCAAAATTAAGGATAAGTTGCGTGGTCAGCGGTTTCAGACGCCGGAAGCAGCAGTGGAGGCTTTTAAAATGGCCATTTTGTCGACCCCTACTTCAGACTTCAATAAGTGCTTTAATGACTGGTTTGATCGCATGGAAAAGTGCATAAAATATAAAGTAGAATACTTTGAAAAACAATAAAAATATTTTTATTCAATTTAACTGCATATTTTTTTCTATTCCCGAAACTTTCAGTTTGACCCTCGTATCCGCGAAATTAATCGTATCTACATTTAATCGGTTAATTGCATTCCGTAATTGACACTTCTAGCTAAATCCTGCTTTGAAATAATATATGCCTATGACGCAAACATCTTCTTATTAATTTCACAGTTTATTTCTTCGACGACTAAAATGGGGACGGACATTAACTTTTAGTTTCACAGTCACGTTGCCTTGTGGTAACATTGTTGCCAGTCTACAACCTGCTATCGCACAAATCGTTTATACCTACATTCAATCATTTTGCACTAAACTTGCTCAACATTATCTTGACCGGAGTTTGAATTTGACGTGAATGCTAAAATAATAAATAGTGAAGGACCGTACAGAGTCAACGTACCTGAGTACTTTAATTAAGTATTTTATAGTTTCTAAATAAATCCACTGTGTCATTTGTTGAAATAGGTGAAATTTACCAACTCGCCGCCATATAATTGTAATTTAATCAATTGAGTGAAATCTATGCACAGGTTTTAACAAATAAGTTTATACATGTCATTTCTATAGCTCGAAAGCTTTTGCTTGAATTGAACAACAAATTAAATGCTTGCAATTACATCAATGAGCTAAGTAAACTATTCAACGAAGTAAATAATTAAAATAATAATGTTGTTACATAAAAATATTGTAGTCACAACAGGTCACAAAGTTACTCGCTTGTGTCTACAAGTGTCGACATGTAACGTGAAGTAGTAACGATGATACTAATTTTCCAAAATGGTTTCACGTACTGAATAGTTTCCAGTGATTTACAAAATAAAAAATAAAAAAAAACTATTAAAAAATATGCAATTGTGTCGACGACAGAGGGCGCGTCCCAAAAATAAAACAATGAATAGCACATTATTCTATATAGGTGTCTATACAGGTGTCTCATTTAAGTCAGTCACTATGGGAAATTCTGAAACTATAAGACATAGGAAGATCTGTTCTTAGAAACCATGTCATCGATTTTAATAAGAAGAAAAACTTATAGTTTCAGAATTTCCCATGCTGACCGATTTAAATGAGACACCCTGCATATTTGTGAATATTATACTCGTATTTTATCTAAAAAAAAATGCCCTTGCAATTTGTAACATAATTGTTGTTAAGTATTCTGTAAAAAGTTGATGAGCTGCGAAATCGTTTCGGTTGTCGATACATTTTGAATTGTTATTACGTAGTTTATATTGCCACTTGGCATGACGACGCCGCAAACAGTTTTAAAAACAATGTCACTTAGTATCTTCTTAATTAAAATTTAGCATTGTTATGTTCAGTAATTTATACGTAACATTAGTTACACATTGTGACGACTTTTATTGTATGGTTAAAAGCGTAGTACATTAGTGGTAACGTAGTTACCACACATTTACTACCCGTTATACCAAGTTTGTACACTAATAACAAACTAAACACAATGTGTATAAAAATGAGCCTACACAAATTTTACATAACGTGTGGTTACAGCGACAACACACAGTTCCTGAAGTTTTTTTGGTCAGATTGTGTCGTAACAGTTACGATCCGCATCCAATTGTAACTACTATGACGATTCTGCGACTGATAATGACTTTCTGGGAAGGCCAAGGGCGTCGCTATTGTAATACGAGGCCGCGATGTGTAGAATTTACCAGTATCGAACTCTCTAAAACATCCTCGGCGGGCCAAAGTTCATATGTCTTTCGAGACGGCATTCTGGAACATTCGGGGATTGGGAGTATAAAAGGCGATGAGCCCGCGGCGTTAATTCATTCATCACTCGGAGAGCGAACAGTGCTTACATAGTAACGGTAAAGCGAGTGTGTTAACAGAGTCTAGCTCTTAATTATCGGTACATTTGAGCATTTATATTCGTAACTTACCCCGTGTACGAAACAATAAGTAAAATATATCCAAAGAGCATACGCATAGGCATAATGGTTGATATCCAGATCGTGGAAAACTACCGTCTTAATCACATGTGGCCTCTGAAGTCGGTTAGTAAGCAACAGATTTTTAACGGTAAATAATTATCTTCTACCTATGCTTAGTTTTACGTGCATTCTGATTTATATAAATCAAAAATACTTAACACCTTCAGAAAGATACTATAGCGACGAAAGTATTCATGTGTGAGGTCGGGGAAGCTGAGAGGCAGCGGGCGCCATAAGACGGCCCACGCAGTTTAATTTCCCACGAGGGCGATCACTGTGCCGCAGCGCACAACCCGCGGGAATTAATTGCCAGTAATGAATAGTCAAGCGAACACCCCTTAATTCAGTATATAATATTCACCACAGTGCCAGCAAATCTAAAAGCGTAAACAACACAAACCAATGTTAACGCAAAAAGAAGAAAGCTTAATATTATTAATTCACCAACAAACAAACATCGCAGCTGTAAAAATACTAAAAACTTAATGTTTTTATTAACAGTGTGATATTTTTAGTTTAAAGTTTCTGAATTCTGATATAACGTAATTATGTTTATTCATTGTTTTAATTAATTTACTTCTATATTATTTTCAGTTTTACATACTTTCAGAACCATTTTTTTTTAAATATAATTCTAATAGAAAAAATTTTTTTTTTTTATTCAAAGATAGGATATTTCAATTAACTTTAAATAATAAGTGCTCATAACTTTTAAATGGCTCAACAGATTTTCATCAAACTTATCTAAGAACCACCTCTCCAACGAAAAAAAAACACATTTAAATAGACCGAACCGTTTTTAAAATAATTGGCACCATTTCAGTGCACACACACACACAAACAACCTCTCACCCTTAACGCATATACCGTCTCCGTTCCGTCGTGGGAAAAAGCAGTCGGCCCAGTTTATTGTAGGACCATTTTAAGGACCGTATCGTTAATTATGGCTACACATACAACTGACTGATGATTCGGAAACCACTATTCGTTAAGTGACCTTCCTGGACGCGGCAGAAAACCAGATCCTTCAAGGCCTAATTTGGACCAAAAGATATGCAAACTGTTTGCTGCATTAAAAGAGAGCTTTCAGTTCGTGATTGTGAAAAAAAGCGGATACTAGTATTGGTATGGTACAACGAGCCAAGAAGCATAATAGCTTAAAGAGCTATAAAAAGCAAAAACAAACAAAACGGACTGCTCAACAATCATCTACCGTAAAAACTAGAAGCCCGCAAATTATACGAAGATATTTTGAGCAAAAAGCAAGTATGCATTGTGAGGGACGATGAAAACTACGTAAAGTTGGATTCCATTTTTTTACCAGGAGCACAATATTATACGGTGAAACCAGAAACAGTCGTCAATAATACCGAAAAAGCTACAGTTAGGTGCAACACTGAGTCAATATTAGCACCTTAGTAGAATGTTAATAAGTTGATGACAATCAAAGCTATTTACAAATGCTTAATATAGAATAATACTCCTTGAAGTTTGCTACATAACTGCTGAACAAACGGTTTTCTAGTCATTTAAAGTTGTTAAGAAAAATTAAACCAAAAACAGTAAAAAAATAATTTATGTATTTATACTAGTAATTTATTTTTCTCTATAACAACTCCAAATCATAAAACTATTCAAAATAGCCATTCCATGTTCTTTGAAATGAGGTACCCACTGCTTGAATCAGGGACGTAGTTTTCTAGTTATTGCAGAATTTTAATTCGCGCCCATAGTGAACTAACAACCAGTTTGTAATGTTTGTATGGCTAATTTGTCTCGGTGCAAAAGTGAACCGTGCGCCGAACTAATGTCGCCAATAACTTCCACCAAAAATATGGCTGATTTCAATAAACTCGTACCTACTCATTTTAAAGAGGCTAAATTTCTGTAATTTTATGAGTGTGCTTATTTGGGGTTGCCATAGAGAGAATTAAAATGTTACACAAATAAAAAAAGATTAAATTTAACATTTTATACGTTAAAATTACTTGAAAACTGTAAATGACAGGTAAATTATTTGGTAGGCGGATTTGTAGCAAATTTCAAGGAGTAGTTGTCTGTCTTAGACATTTAAAAATACCTTTAATTATCATGAACTTATTCAAATTCTACTAAGGTGCTAATATTGACTCAGTTTTGCACCTAACAGTATTTTCTTGCGAAAAGTTTGGAAAAAAATTCTCGTTTGGCAAGCTATTTGTCTATATGGCTATTTTTCACGGACAAAACATTAAATGCAGAAATCTATGAGAAGCCACGCCTGAAGAAGAGATTGTTGCGCCTCATAAGAAAGCAGGTTAAACTTTGTTTTGTCCTGACTAGGTTAGCTGCCGTTATGCTATGTCTGTTCTTCAGTGGTACGCCAAAGAAAAAAAATACTTTGTGGGCAAACAACACAATCCACCAAACTGCCCAGATTTGTCCAATCGAAAAATTTTGGGCCTTTATGAAGAGAGATCAAAAAAAGATCATTCTGCCACTTCGTTGGAAAAATTCAAGCGAGACTGGAATCAGGTGGCCATAAACCTTGGTACTACTGTAGTCCAAAACCTTATGCGACACATTAAAAGAAAAGTGTGAAAAATTTTCAAAGGTCAATAAAAACGTATAGGTTTGTTATGTTTTATATGGCTAATTTAGTTAGAGAATAACTACTACAGAAATGGTTAACCTGATTTCTGCATTCACACGATTTATTACGAACAATGCATGTGACGATCCGTTGTCGAAGGAAGTTCGATGAACCTAGAATCCTAACAGTTTTTTCTTTGTATCAGAATTGTATGCGATGTTTGTTAGTAGGTAACAAGTTTTCTCCTACATTCTCGGAAATGTTAACATTACTGTTTTAAAAACAGCCCGCGTAGGCCTGAGTTCCAGGCCTACTAGGTATATAAATTCAAGCAGTTTTGTTATATGTATTTTCTCGCATTGTAGGAGAAACGCAGTAAGTATACAAGGCTCGGCCGAGAAGGGCGGTTGCTGGACTCGTATATAGTAAAATAATATAGTAACTTAAATTCGTCCCACAACGGACTATTTCCCGGCCTGTGCTACAGTAATGTACTATTTTTCTAGGCATTCACAAAACGGGTCTTTAAGAAAAGTAACAGGAAAATACTCGTAAAAAGCAGTTTTCATTACTGAAAATAAACTTGGACACGGCTAACACTACGCTTTTCTTATTCGTCGAGTAACTGTTTTGTTACCTTTTGCATCACATATTCTGTTCGTCACGTTTGTATTCAGTCTCAATCTGTTTCGGTCATACACACTCTTAAAAACAAAAGTTGTCTTTCCTGTGGTCAATAATTAAAAGCTTGTGTGCATATAAGGTTTGTTTTTATACAAGCAATCTTGACGCCGTTTATGCGAGAATGGGCTAAGCCAGAAAATTAAGCCTTAAAAACGTTAACTTTCGTCGTGTCCACAGGAAAGCCGCTAACCTAAATACATTTACTTCCTACTTTCATAATGAGAGGTCTCACGAGTGAAAAGCGGCAATCAATTATTTCCAAATGGTGTACTGATAAGGATATAACTTATAGAAAGTTAGCCAAAGATGAAGGCGTAAGCGTTCATGCGGTTCAAAATACAATAAAAGATTCGGCGAGAACTATACGTTAAATGATTTGCCTGGTAGGGGCAGAAAACCAAGTCCTTTAAGGCCCAAATTGGACGAAAATATATGCAAGTTGTTTGCCTCGAAAAAAGGGCTCTCTGTTCGAGATTGTACCAATAAAGCATGTACAAGTATTGGTATGGTACAGAGAGCTAAAACACGAAATGACTTAAAGGCCTATAAGAAACAGAAACAGCTAAAGCGAACAGCTCAGCAGTCATCCGCCGTGAAAACTCGGGCCCGAAAGTTATATGAAGATATCTTGGTCAAGAAAAAGCAATGCATCGTCATGGATGACGAAACATACGTCAAATTCGACTATAAAACTTTACCTGGTGCACAATACTACACAGTAATAGAAGGAATTTTTTGCGAAAAATTCTGCAAAAAAAATCTTGTCTGGCAAGCAATTTGTCAATGCGGAATGATCTCAACACCATTTTTCACTGACAAAACGTTGAATGCTAATATATATCGGAAGGAATGTCTCCATAAAAGATTGCTGCCTCTCTTAAAAAACATAAAGACTAAACACTATTTTGGTCAGACTTGGCTACTTTGTCACTATGCCTCGTCGGTGCTGCAATGGTACAGCAAAGAAAATGTTAATTTTGTGAGCAAGCAACACAATCCACCATTGCCCAGAAATCCGCCCGATAGAAAAAAATTGGGCGTTGATGAACAGGGATCTGCGTAAAAGAGACCGGTCAACCGATTCACAGAAAAAATGAAGAGAGATTGGAATCAGACGGACAAAAAGTTAGGAAGAAGCGTTGTCCAAAACTACGTACTTTTTATTCTGTGCCCATAATTAACGATACGGTCCTTACTCGTATATTCGTAACAAAGGCCTTTTGGTTTACAAAAGGTAGTAAATTTATGATTTATGTTGTTAATGGATCCTAATAAAAATCCAACTATTTGATCTCAGGGGGCCGAGGCGCGAGCTGTCATCTTAAATTTAACGTGCCAAAATTGATTAAATTGCAGATTTGTTTTGACATGTTTTGTATTGCATAATTTTACTTGGCAGAAATATGTTTCGGCAGAATTAACTTCTGCATAGTTTCCTTCAGCAAAAAATCAATTGGCATTCTTTTTTCTTTCACTTAGTGGAAGCGGAGAGGGACGACGAGGGGCTCCGCCTAATCAAATAACTCCTGCTATAGACGATCAATCTAGATAAATAGGTTAGGTTAGGTTAGTTTTGCTTCAAGGCCGAAGGCCTTAACTACCCGGAAATAGGAGCTCCGCAAAGTGGAGCTCCGTCGATCCTGTCACATCATGCATGTCTATATTTTGTTTAAACATAAGATACAATGGTATTTATGGACTTTAAGATGTATGTGTTGCACTTTTATGATTACCAAATTTTGACCTAATAACATTTATTACAAGTAACGGGTGTCCCAAAAAGGACGCAAGATTTCAATTTGCCGCCATTTTTGTATTTTTGTGCTGGCAACCCTAAAAAAAAAACTATTTGACAGCTGAATGTTTAGGATTTGTAAAAATGGCGGGTTAAACGAAAGATCAACGCGTTTTTATTATTGAAAAATATTTCAAAAGTAATGAAAGTTTGGCGTGTACGGTTCGAAAATTCCGTGCAAAATATGGTCAAAATATTGACGTGTCTTCATCAACTGTGAGCAGATTGGTTGCAAAATTCAGGGAGAGTGGATCAATTCATGATGTTCATTCCACTGGTCGTCCAAAAACAAGCCGTTCAAATGGCAATATCGAATCAGTGCGTCAGAATGTCCGTGAATATCCAGGAACATCCATTAGGCATCGTGGACAAGAATGGCAAATTTCAAGAAGCTCTCTCCAGCGTATACTCACTAAAGATCTGCATCTCCATGCTTACAAAGTTCAAATAACACAAGAACTGAAGCCTCATGATCATGAACAGCGAAGAGAGTTCGTTGAATGAATTATCGACCGCCAAAACAGGGATGCAGATTTTTCAAACAAAATCATCTTTAGCGACGAAGCACATTTTCAACTCGATGGCTTTGTTAATCGTCAGAATTGTCGCATTTGGGGCTCAGAGAACCACCATGCGATTGTTCAAAAACAAATGCATCCACAACGGGTCACTGTGTGGTGCGGATTTTGGGCTGGAGGCGTTATTGGACCATATTTTTTTCAAAATGAGGCCGGTCAAGCAGTTACTGTTAATGGAGCTCGATATCGCGACATGATAACAAGGTTTTTTTCTAGCCGAATTAGAGGATATCGATGTGGAAACAATGTGGTTTCAACAAGACGGGGCCACTTGCCACACAGCCAGAGAAACGATGCAATTACTGCATGAAACATTTCCTAGTCGTGTGATCTCTCGATTCGGTGATCAGAATTGGCCCCCTAGATCTTGCGATTTAACGCCTTTAGACTTCTTTTTATGGGGTTTTTTAAAGTCTAAAGTCTATGCCAATAAGCCCACAACCACTCATGCTTTAAAAGAGGAAATTCGACGCTGCATTGGAGAAATTCAGCCGCATCTATGCAAAATAGTCATAGAAAATTTTGACAAAAGAGTGCGTATGTGCCAGCAAAGCCTCGGAGGACATTTGCCTGACGTATTATTCCACAAATAACCCTATTTTATGTTTTTCAAGATTTTATATACAAATATATTATAACGAAAAAAAAAAGTGTTTTTCATCAATTTCAAATCTTGCGTCCTTTTTGGGACACCCTTTACTATAGTATTTATTACCTTTGACATTATGAAGATTAATTATGATGACATAAATTGGTATGACTCTGAATTTTATGACTTCCAACAAATATGACCAACAATAATTGACAATTCGATTTATACTCTTCAATATTATGACTTAACATTATGACTACTAAAAACAAGTATAATGTAAACATATACCGACATACTAACCAATAGACGCCGGGTCCCATACAAAATTCTCTAAGAACAGTCCTAGCGCGACCTATACAAACTTCATACTTATATAAAATCCTTGTCAAAATAAAACATTCTAATTTAAATGGAATGTCGGTAGCGCAATGCTTAATTTTGCTTGGATCAATTTATCAACTTATGTGGCTTCGACTAGATGCTCGTTTTTTACCTTATGCAGCTTCTACTAGCGAAGTCATCGCGAACAGAATACAAATGGAGTAGCTTTACACTTAATATTATTGCTGTTTTGACGTCTCAGGTGGGTATGGGTTTAATATAAAAAACAACTGAACGTTATTTTACAAGCTTTTATTTAACTTGCTCTGTATGTATGTATGCATGTATGTAAGAGTCAAATCTTGCAATTTAAATTTGACCCACAACCCGGTTCCAATGAAGCTGAAAAGCATACGCCTTTATTTCTGATGACAATATAACAATGTGGTATCATCGAGCTGGTCTGATGATGGAGACTCAGGGTGGCCATAGGACTTCTACTCCTAGTGGTAGAATCTGTTTTTAATTATTTGTGATATTAGTGACATACTTAGCTTCAGTTCCACGTCATAAAAACAATGATAAATAGCATATTATATTATTGGCAAGATAAATAACCTGCAATTTAGAGACAGCTGTTTTACTCAAACGACGTCTTTGCAAATTTCCTACAACATCAAATTTGTCGAAATGGATCGAACATACTACGGATCTTTTTCCTGGTCTAAAAAAACTCGTCCTGCCGTTCACTCGCGACGATTGAATTCCAAATTGCACATTGAAATGGATCACCAGGAAATCTACTAATTAATATTAAATTTACGACTGCAAAAAATATAAAGTATTATACTACTCCATAGATGCACTGTTCTGCAACAACCAAACATTGACAATGGTTGGTCGGAAACTAAAATAAATTATTTTATCAGAAATACTTAGCTATTTATTCATTAATATTAAGAATCGACTTTTCCTCACCGAAAGTATGATAGGTATTCCGTCTGTTAATTTTTTGTTACGTTGATTATTTTTACAGTTTCTGAAAACATATTGAGGCATTGTAACACGTGTCACCTTTGGCGTAGTTTACAACGAATTAAATTCAAATCCCAATTTGAAGTGAGTAAGTATTCGCTGTGCCGTGTTTTGTTCTCTGACCCGTTATCTAGTTGTGTATTGTTGATCGAAGAATTTAGTAAAACGTTTTGGCCAACAATAATCGAAACTAACTTTATGGCAGTCAATAGAGACCCGTATGTTTATGAATATTTAGAAAAATGTTCAGGTGGCAAATAGTTCTACCCTAACCTACTTTTCTGGCACAGTTTCGTTTCAATTAAGTTTCAATTTTCCCCTTATCAAACCAACTTTTCCGCTAGCATTATGCCAAAATAGAAGCATGCTATAGGATTGTTACAGTTACAGTTAGGTGCAAAACAGTCAATATTAGCACCTTAGTAGAATTTGAATAAGTTCATGATCAGAGGGCGGAATTTCTCATGGCAAAAATTATATGTCATAGGGATAGAACGAAGTATTTTATCGACTATCGACAAGTAGTTCTGGTTCACGTAGCACAAGATCTTTTACCAAATAGAATTATACCTCCTATCGATACATTACACTAAGCAAAATAATTTTCCAATATTAACAATGCCCTCTAGTAGCGGTCTTTTAGATTAATATAGTTTTTGGTAAATGTAGATGTAGTTTTCATTATTATTGTATAGTTCTACGAGGGTGGTATGATAAGTAGTGAGCCTACCCAAGAAAAAAATTTTTTTTTGTTATTTTTTGTTTTTATTTTTCTACGTAGTCCCCTTTCAAAAGTATGCACTTATCCCAACGCGTCTCCAACTTCTTTAAGCCCTCCAAAAAATATGTCTTCGGAAACTCTGCAAAATACTCCTCTGTGGCCTCTATGACCTCATCATTTGACATGAAGCGTTTGCCTCCGAGCCAAGATTTCATGTTTGGGAACAAGAAGAAATCGCACGGGGCTAAATCTGGCGAATAAGGAGCGTGCGGCAGTATTTTGTAGCCCAATTGATCCAGTTTGGCCTTGACGATGTGAGATGAATGGGCCGGAGCATTATCCTGGTGAAATAACACTTTTTTGCGGGCTAAACGGGGCCGTTTTTTCTTTAATTCTTCATCAAATCGAGACAATAAATCAGAGTAATATTGCCCCGTGATCGTTCTTCCCTTCGCTAAATAGTCAATGTGGATAACTCCTTAGGAATCCCAAAAAACGGTCGCCATAACCTTCCCGGCCGACGGAACCGTTTTTGCTTTTTTTGGAGCATTTTTGCCGGGGCAGGTCCACTGCTTGGACTGTTGTTTTGTTTC
This sequence comes from Acleris holmiana, assembly GCA_949316455.1. Classification (NCBI taxonomy): domain Eukaryota; kingdom Metazoa; phylum Arthropoda; class Insecta; order Lepidoptera; family Tortricidae; genus Acleris; species Acleris holmiana. Next base: position 36,410,995 of record OX438762.1, read on the forward strand.
GGGAGTATAGTGGTGGATCCACGTTTCGTCCACGGTAACATAACGCATAAAAAAGTCTTTCGGATTATGTTTTAATAGTGCCAAACACTCTTTGGAAGTGGCTACACGATTCTGCTTATTTTCTTCTGTTAGCAAACGCGGTACCCATCGGGCCGATAACTTCCTCATTCCCAAATGTTTATGTACAATATTTTGTACACGCTCCAGTGACAAGCCACATACCTCAGCTACCTCCCTCAACTTCAGTCTACGATCGTTCATCAACATTTCACGGACTTTGTTGATGTTTTCCTTCGTGGTAACCTCATTTGGACGTCCTGGGCGGGCCTCATCAAACACAGATATTCTTCCATTTCTGAACTCGTTATACCACCGCTTTACTGTGGCAATAGAAGGTGAAGCATCGCCATATACGGTATCTAACTCAGTTTTAATTTCATCACGCGTTTTCCCCTTCAAAAACAGAAAGCGAATCACTGATCGATATTGTTCTTTTTCCATTTTACACAAACAATGCCACTCGTTCTGTTTAAAAAACTATAAGTCATGAAGTAATTGACGGAATCATTTGAAACTATCAATTTTCCCGCGTCCAAGATGGCGGATGTAGGCAAAGACATTTTTAATATTCAGCCAAACCGCGTAGCTTCAAGGCTCATTACTTATCATACCACCCTCGTATGTCTTAGATTTTGCTTTATTTTCATTTGTTATTTACCGTTAATAAAGACATGTGTTTTAGACATAAATAACATAATATTTACAAATTTAATCCTAAAACTTCACGTATTGTTGAAAACAATAACTAAATGCGAATCAATAATGACATTTACATTTCAATATAAAAGCCAAACTAAAATAACAAAGAGATTAGTGATTTCACAACATCGATAACTGGAAAAGTCGATAAAGCAAAATGTTCTATCCCTATGACATTTAATTTTTTGCCATGAGAAATTCCGCCCTCTGTTCATGATAATTAAAGGTATTTTTAAAAGTTTAATACAGACAAGTACTCCTTGAAATTTGCTACAAATCCGCCTACCAAATAATTTACCTGTCATTTACAGTTTTCAAGTAATTTTAACGTAAAAAATGTTAAATTTAATCTTTTTTTATTTGTCTAACATTTTAATTCTCTCTATGGCAACCCCAAATAAGCACCCTCGTAAAATTACAGAAATTTAGCCTCTTTAAAATGAGTACGAATTTATTGATATCAGCCATATTTTTGGTGGAAGTTATTGGCGACATTAGTTCGGCGCACGGTTCACTTTTGCACCGAGACAAATTAGCCATACAAACTGGTTGTTAGTTCACTATGGGCGCGAATTAAAACTCTGCAATAACTAGAAAACTACGTACCTGATTCAAGCAGTGGGTACCTCATTTCAAAGAACATGGAATGGCTATTTTCAATAGTTTTATTATTTGGGGTTGCCATAGAGAAAAATAAATTACTAGTATAAATACATAAATTAAAACTACAGTTTTTGGTATAATTTTATTAAACAACTTTAAATGACAAGAAAACCGTTTGTTCAGCAGTTATGTAGCAAACTTCAAGGAGTATTATTCTATATTAAGCATTTGTAAATAGCTTTCATTGTCATCAACTTATTAACACTCTACTAAGGTGCTAATATTGACTCTAGGTGCAAAACTACCTAACTGTACATCAGACATGGAGCTATGGCGAATTGATAGCCAAAAGCTACATTTTGTGATGGAAGCAAACCGCTTTGTACATACAAAGTAGGGATCAAGATGTGATTTCACCCGCAACAGCAAAACTTTCACCCATAAGGAACACAGATGGCGACACTTCAATTTTTAGTTTTTCAAAAAATTCTACGAGCTTAACAGCCGCATCGAATTCAATAAAAAAGGATAACAATCGAAAGAAAAATAAAAATAATATAAGTACCTATAGAATAAAACCATTGTTACCAAAGTCCCGCTTTTTTAATTTGTTTATTAAATATTTACATTTAAACAGTTTACGATTATATGCGGAATGGCGTGGGGGTCATTGAACTCAAAACCACGCGCCACCACAGTTTTGGTCAAAAATTTATAAGAATTGGTCCCTTTGACAAAATCAAACCTTAAAAGTGGACGTCCCGGTTACTTACAATCATGGTGCATGCTAGTTACTGATCAGATTTATTGGACGCAAAATTGGACGGTTCCTAAGGGAATAGCGATAAACGACTTGTACGCGAACGGAGTAGGGAGAAACTGCAGCATATATTGCGGGTTTAGGTGGGTTTGTGTACCGCTTCGATGATTGCTCATCTATTTTTTCAGCCCTTTGTTTAGAATTCACCCCGCAACATTGACACTTCGTAACTTGTCCATTTTCTAACTTGTCTCATTCCTAATTTAAAATTAATGGGGGAAAGCGCGATTGGAAAATTCGCTCCAGGAAATAAGTCATTTTGAGATTCATATTCCAACAAAATCGTGCCGATGTGAAAAGAGGTGGCAAAGGCAACAGTAACAGAATTTAAGTAAGAGCAGGTGCTTCGAACGGGCGATTGACTATCTCCAGTCGTGTTTTCGCGACGCTGCTCTAGGAAGCAATAAACCTATATCTTAACTGCACACTGCATGTGATAAAATCGAGCTAATCGCGCAATGCTCTCCAATGAATTTTGAGAGGTGTCAATAACGTTTTATCGACTTAGGGTGTTTTCGTCATACCGCCATGGAATGACGAAATTATTACAGAATATGATACCTATTTCTAAATGTCAATAAAGATATCGTTTAATCAACTTTTCGACGAAATTAAATCTACTTAACATTTAAAGTTTTTCATATTATATCGGCAAAACCAAAACAAGATTTTGAAAATCTGAGCCGAGGTTTCGGACCATTAAACATCTCTTAAATAAACCGGCCAAGAAGGTTTTCAGCGGCCTGTTTGCAAGTTTCTATAGCAGTGGTGATACGTTCATAGTAAGGTCATGGTATGGAACGGTGTAGGTGAATTGTAAAAATATTGTACATAGTAAGGACCTAATTGATGTCAATGTTTAATTAAAACAAATTGTTATCCATTTGTGTAACGAAGAAAAACTATGGTTACTCTTCGTTACACAAACTTCATAATTATGCGATTGTACGACTAATTTTCATTACACAAAGGACAAATAATTTCTATCAATTAAACTTTGACATCAATTAGATCCTTAACCATGTACAATATTTTTGCAATTCGCCCGGTCATGGGCAGAGACCTTTAAACAATAAAATAATTTAATCGACCAATCAGATAACACATCATTTTAGCTCGTTACTTATTAGGTGCAAATTTCCTGAAGATAAAGACCAAAAATCGTGTCACTACTCTTTTTTTTAATGTCATTCACACTTGGTGGCCATTCTCCAACTACTCGAGATAAAATATCAGTAGATAAACAACCAACTATACCGTGCATGGCGTGATTACGTTGATAAGTCGAGATGAAAAGTTAGTGAAATTTGTATTTAGAACAAATTGCATAAAGTTCAAATTACTTCATTCTTTTTCAACGAGTTATCAACGTATTCACGCCAGCCACGGTATGCAATTGCCATTTACATCTAGAATTAAAAAAATCCATCTTCTTCAACAAAAGAACAGCGAGCTTAAAGAAAAAAAATACATCCATGGCGGAAAACATTATCTGGACAGTGCTGCTGTTACTTGTACAGTAAGTTGTCAAGATTTATTTACAATAATAATGATAATATTTGAATAAATATCAGGCGTCGAGTGGTATAATCACACATCTGAGGTACCTGCCTGCCTGCCTGCTTAACTTTGATCGATATGCATTATGCATGCTTAGGTGTAACCTTCTTGTTCTTTTTATTATAATGGCGGTTCACCGCGATATTCCGCAGTGATTTGGCGAAATATTCTCGCAAAAACTTACAATTATGATTATCTTTGTAATAAAGTGATTATCAAAACAAAACAATGCCTATAAGACTACGTACAAATTTCACCGTACGATGTTATATTTTATCAGTGTTAATTGACTGTTATTTCATACGTTTGATAACTGTTAACGCTCTAATAGTCTGTTAAGTGGTTAACATCGTATGGTGAAATTGGTACTAATGTGTTAGAAAAAAATAAATTAATCCGGGCATGTCTAGGTGATAAGGTTGTGGTATATGAATTACTAGCGACCCGCCCTCACTTCGCTCCGGATTAAAGTATTATACATATAAACCTTCCTCTTCAATCACTCTATCTATTAAAAAAACCGCATCAAAATCCGTTGCGTAGTTTTAAAGATTTAAGTATACATAGGGATATAGGGACAGAAAAAGCGACTTTGTTTTATACTATGTAGTGAATGAAATCCTAACGCTTTAAGAAATTTATAATTAAAATTCAGAAAACTAAAGTTGAGCCAGGAATTTGTACAAAATGGTTTAACCCCTCGTATGCGGGAGGTCAAAAAAGTACCAAGTTCTAGTCTCTTCTGATTAAATTCAAATTCAAATTCATAACATTTATTTGACAAAAACACACTGCAATACAACAAACATATATAGTAAAAACATAATTAGATTAGTGTGAATTTAATTTAGAAAAAGTTGCACTGTAGTGTGAAGTCAAATAGGACTCAGCTCAGCATGTGCCGCAGCCGGAGCCACAGCGCTGGTTTTCAGCTGAAACCTGGTGTTCACCTACTTCGCAGCTGAACGCGAACGCGTGACGAGGGGAAAATGTGTATACATAAATATAGCGTATACAGGGTGTTTGGCAGTCGGGTGTAGGGGTTTTGAGGGATGATAGTTAGGGTCATTCTGAACATTTTTGACCACATTTACTATTATGCTAAGTGTCACGGTTTTTGAGATATTGTCATATTTATTTATTTTTTGAAAAATCACTCTGTTTGCCAGTTTTTTTTTATTTAACACCCTGTATAGCTTGTATCGAGTTAATTTTTAGTGTTTTGCCATTGCTACACCTTGGATCTTCAAAATCAATTCAAACAATTACCTTCTACTGCTACAATTATTAATAAAACCTATTTAAACATGACGATAAAGTTTTTTTTAGATAATTTTACAACTTTGCATGTCTACAAAAAAAAAATTAACAGCGATTTACGCGTAAAAAATACTTAATAAACTTATTTGATTTACGGGCTTTCTAAGCATGTGCCATTTAAAACCAGAAAACTAAAAATAAATAAAAAAAAAAAGGTATTTCCAAAAAAAGAGACCTCACTTCCATACAGTGCAATTCTGTACGACTACGATGGTACCTGGCTATACAACTACAAAGTGTTTTCTTGCTTTTTGATTAGTGCATCTCTTTAATTTTTGATAAAAGGGAATTATTGATCAACAAACAAATTGTGTTAGTCTAAAAAACACGTTCAACTTTTGTCAGATTTTTAATTGTCACTAAACTGAATAATTACGAACTTATAAACGACGAGTAACTAAGTAACCTACTAAGATAGTTAAACAGATAGATAGCGTTTATTTCATGTACAAAACAGTAAGATAATAAAAAAAAAAATAGTAAGATGATGTTGTTAACTACTTAATTACGTTTTAAGTGTTCAAAATGTCCTCCACTGTTCCTGACACAAGCACGAGCACGCCTTCGTACCTCGGTGGTCGTCACTCCAACTTTCATTTCATTTTTCATTATGAGACATCCTGCTTCAATTTTGCGTCTTAAATGTGTTATGTCCATTCTTTTAGCCTACCCTAGACAAAAAAATCAACTTGAGTTAAGTCAGGACTGCGAGCGGGCCACAAAATTGGGCCATTTCTACCTATCCACCTATTTGGAAAATTACCATCAAAATAATCACGCACAGATCTTGCGTAATGTGCGGGACATCCGTCGTTTTGGTATATCATATCGCGTCTTATGTTCAGAGGCATATCTTCAAGTAATGTGTGTCCGTTTAAATTATTTGGCAGATAGTGTGGCCCAACGAAAGTATTTCCAATGACGCCCGCCCAGACATTGACACTAAAACGCCTTTGGGATGAAATTTGCTTTTTCATGTGTGGATTCTGTTTTTTTTTCTCCCAATAGTGGAGATTGTGAAAATTTGTAATACCATCTCTATCAAACTTAGATTCATCAGTCCAAAGTATTCTTTTAAGAAAAAACGGATCTTCAATGTCTGAATTTAATAGAAAAAGACAAAATGCTAAACGACGAATCGGATCTCCTTCGTCTAAACCTTGAACAGGTGTGTAATGGAACGGGTGCCTGCCATCACCATTAACAACTGCCCACACTTTCCACTCAGTTAAATTCAATCGTCTTGCAACTTTCCTGATACTCGTCGTGGGATCGTCACTGAATTGTGCTAATATTTCTTCGTCGACATCAACAACATAATGTTCAGGATAGTGGAGACCAGGACGTCTTGAGGCTACATTACCAGTTTCCCGAAGTTTTATAAAGGTATTCCTAAAAACTTGTGCGTTTGGAAGTCTTCGAGAGGGAAAACGTTCCTGGTATAAATTACGAGCCCTTGTTGCGTCTCCGTGAGCAAGCCCGTACATAAAAATTATGTCTGCGTACTCGTGATTGGAAAACGAAGTCATTGTGAAATCGTTAAAATTTAAGGAACTGAACTTGAAAACTTAAATATCTGTAATTGAATTCACTATACTACATTTGAAGCGAAACAAACGTGTCTTTAAAGCAAAATTCGAAAACAGACTAATTGAAAAGTAAGCTAAACTAGAACGTTCCTTATTTAAAATTTGATTTTTTCTCACGAGGATTGAGCGACTAATTTACAAGAACATTCTAAATTAAAATTCAAAATACTCGAACTATCCAGTTACTACACTAAACAACGTATGGAAGTGAGGTCTCTTTTTTTTGGAAATACCTTATTTTTTTTATTTGTTTTTAGTTTTCTGGTTTTAAATGGCACATGCTTAGAAAGCCCGTAAATCAAAGAAGTTTATTAAGTATTTTTTACGCGTAAATCGCTGTTACTTTTTTTTTTGTAGACATGCAAAGTTGTAAATCTATCTAAAAAAAACTTTATCGTCATGTTTAAATAGGTTTTATTAGTAATTGTAGCAGTAGAAGGTAATTGTTTGAATTGATTTTGAAGAACCAAGGTGTAGCAATGGCAAAACACTAAAAATTAACTCAATACAAGCTATACAGGGTGTTAAGTAAAAAAAAAACTGGCAAACAGAGTGATTTTTCAAAAAATAAATAAATATGACAATATCTCAAAAACCGTGACACTTAGCATAATAGTAAGTGTGGTCAAAAATGTTCAGAATGACCTTAACTATCATCCCTTAAAACCCCTACACCCGACTACCAAACACCCTGTATAATGTAATGTATTACATTGTCTTTAAAAATGTGTAATGTGCAAGAAAATAAATAAATACATATTTCTATATTATAAATTATAAATAACAAATTGATATGTATGTGTATACTTAATATTAGTGTATAAAAATTCACTATCGCAAATAAGTTGGAACAACTCGGCCACCACCAGTCGGTAAAAGTATTTGGTGTTCTAAGAGGTACTTTCTTAAAATAGTTTTAAAAGAGTTTAGGGATCGAGGTTCACGTAAAGGCGGCGGTAAGTTGTTCCAACATTTGGTGGCAGCGTACTTAAAACTACCACGGAAAGCAGCAGAACTGTGCTTGGGGATACGTAAAGGCCAACTAACCGAGCGACACGCAGAGTTGTGAAGTTTCCGCCACTTCGAACAGGTATTTTGGTCGTCCAGTTTTTATGAGAGTGTGGAGAGTGGAGAGGTGGTATTCTCGACGAAGAGACATCTTTAAAATGCCAGCGGCGTTAAGACTGGGCGTGACATGCGTGCGCGGAGGAACCAAAAAAAAACGAGCGCAGGCATTCTGCACGCGCTGCACGATACGCTCCGTGCGAGCTAGCAGGCGCGGCCCGTACACCAGATCCGCGTATAAAAGTTTGGAGAGGATGAGTGAGTCGCATAGTTTTACTCGAAGGCCTACGCTGAGAAAATCACGAATGCGGTATAGTATTTTTAGCCTGTAAAAACAGATGTTTGCATTTTCCAGTACGTGACCCTCAAAACGCAGACCCCCGTCCATCAGTATCCCTAGGTTGCGTGCCTCCGAGACACACTCCACCCGCTCACCCCCGATAGACACTGCTGGATTTTGAGTAGAGATACTGCGAGAAACTGATTTTAATCGCGTATATTATTTTAACTAACATCCCGGACGTTTCGAGACCTTTACAGGTTTCGTTTTCAAGCGGAACTAAATAAATTTACCTTTTACTTTTTAATTACATTGTGCAAACTACCCACCAATAAACCAAGCCTGTTACATACACGCCTGATGAGCTCTAAAAACTAGTATACATGACCAAAAGGGTATAACTAAACTCGACAAATTAACACTAAAAACAATTTAACAAAATGCTAATGCCATTTTATACAATGCAAAATATGTTGTTAGACAAATCGTTTTATTTAAATATATACCTACATTATTTACTTATGCATTTTTTATTGAGATTCTACAATACTTGTTTTAAAACACTAGTCAAAATTGCGATTGACCTTCAGGATCTTCCTACGTCACTGATACAGGTACCGGATAAGAGTTTTATTTAACCCTTTGAACGCCAACGACCACTAAAGTGGTCATGAGCTGTTGTGTCTACAACGCCACCGACCATTATACAGGTCACAGGTACAGTTTAAAAGAGACTTTATTTCGTATGGCTTAAGTTAAATTTTGCATAACTTTTAATACATGTTTGGCAAGTGAGTGATGTGATGCATTTGTATTTGACATAAGGCGTTCAAAAGGTTAAAACTGCGCCTTTGACCTGATAAGAGATTTGTCAAGGACACCACTGAGACGCAAACATTTAGGGTACTATTTATCCGACTCTGTTTTTACAGGTAAATAAACTAATTCTACGCGAACGGGGTTACGGGCTCAGTTAGTATTATATACTTGTGACAACCCTAATTTTGAGACAGGCGAGAGAGGTAAGGCTGCTGTCAAATCCTTACAACGACGCCGAAGATGCCCTTCTAATAGTACTTATTCTTATGGCCGCGTTTAAGTAAACCTTATGAAAAAAAGTAAAATAAAATTCTTATGTCAGAGGGCTCGAAACCAATTGCAGATTTTTGTCTTTTAAACGGTAAATCTTACTGAAATTACTGTCTACTCAAACGTTATATCAATATCAAACCTTAACTCAAGTATTATTTAGTTGATTATCGAAACCACTTGATACATAAGATATTTCGATAAGTACTTATATTCAAGGATCGGACAAACGCCCGTCATTTTCGAAACAACCCTGTTTCGTACAGCAGAGACTTCCTTAGGTATATTGTTATTTTTTAGATATTTTAAATATTTATTATATGTACTATAATTTATTCAACGACAATTTTATTATTCATTGACATTCCGGTGTCTGTGTTCGAGAAAATATCAGTTTCGCCATTAATACACAATGACCAATATTTTACCAAATTTTTACTTGTTAATTTAGGACCCATTTATGAGTTGAAAAAGTTCATTCACAGTCTACGGACGTCATTGGGGCATATCTGATCGTTGACATTGGTATACTGTTCATCCAATATGCTTGTGGCTCGGCGTTCATTTTCTTCTGAATTTCTTTTACAGTAACATAATCAGGCTTTCTATTAAGTTACACTCACTGGATATTTCGTGTAAACGTGTTAATAAATAAATAAATAATATAAAATAAAATATCGTAGTCTTTATTATTTCTAGCGAGCCGATCTTCTACACAAAGGCCATTGTTTGTGTACAATACTATTATCTTTCTTTGTGACCGTAACCGCAAGCCGATTACATACAAAAAAAAATAGAACTACATTGAATGTCCATAGAATTATCAACCCTATCCTCTTAGTCAGTAGGTTTAAAATGTAAAATGTCAAGATACAGATATGTCTTTATTATTTGAACCGGTCTTATTCCCTACACAATATTACCATCTTCTGTCGCCAGGGTTGTACTCGCGTTGTTTAAAATATTACTTCAAATAAAACTATGGATAACTCGATATTTTGGAGCAAAACGTGTTAATGCCACGGACACAAAGAAAGATAATGGTATTGTACACAAACAATGGCCTTTGTGTAGAAGATCGGCTCGCTAGAAATAATAAAGACTATAACATCATAAGGAAGTCTCTGCTGTACGGAAAAGGGTTTTGTTTTGATAATGACCGGCGTTTGTCCGATCCTTGCTTATATTGGGGGAGCAGAGGTGAGGCTTCATGGAGACTTAAGACCCATGGCACTACTGATGAAGCTGTGGATAGCGCCACAGCCGGCACCCTTCCCTCCCTTTATGGAGAAAGAGAAAAATAAAAAAACAGCTCAAAAGCGTCTGAAAAATTTGAAGAGCAACGAACGCTCAATGACACTTTGCTCTTAAAATGAAGGGCTGACTTGGCTGGTTTTCCCATATGAATTATTATTAAGTACCTACTTTTACACAGTCATGGAAGAGCCTTATGTTCGATGGGTAGTTTCTACCAGCAAGCCAAATTTTCGGAATAATAAAATAAGAACCGAAAGGTAACAGGTTTAGAACATGCGAAGGCTATATAATTCGTATGGGAAAACCAGCCAAGTCAGCCCTTAGACTACATATTTGGATTTTGCATAGAACTTGGCACTCAATCTCAGATCTCCATTCTTTTTGCGGCGAAGCCCACAGCAGAGAATAATTTTTGTATTGAACTTGGCTCTCCTTTTTTACATTTATGTTTTTGGTGGGATATCATTACTTTTTGTAGGTAAGTCTTACCTACTTACTAAAAAATACAATTATTATTTATTTAAACTATTGCCTATACTATACTAAACCTACGTACCTACTTATTATAGGAATTGTAATAATAATAAGTATATAAACGTACCTACTTATAACTATAAAATTATTATTTATTTAAACTATTGCCTATACCATAATACTATACGTACGTACCTACTTATTAAAGAAATTGTAATAATAATATTACTACAAATTATAAGTTTTCCTTAAGAAAACTTAGCAATTTCGCAGCATAAATCGCAACCTATAGGTCAGATATCGAGAGACAACCTTATGAGCGCTTATGAGCGCGGCTGCCGCTCGCTCGGCCACGTTCGCGTCAACGGTTCGATTCGGTTGTCACAGCGCCCCACCCACCCCGCCCGCGCCGCTCCGGCGTCACTCGGCGCGCGCGCGTCGTGTATATACCGAAAATCTAAATGCCTATTATTTTATCATTATTTATGAGTAGGTAATGATTTTACACTATTGATGTGCGCTAAATTTAAAAATAATAATTAATCCCAGTTAATAACGTAGGTACCCTAAGTAATATTAGGTATTTATGTTAAGCGTTCATAATAGAATCTAATTATTTAAAAATTGACAGTTTTTTATTTATTCCTTTGTATTCATCTAATTACCTATCTGCATACCAAATTTTAACTCTCTAGGTCATCTGGAACTGGGTTAGAGTTATGGTCTATAGGTCAGTCAATGATAAAAAAAGAGGAATTTTGGACATTAATATCTAAATAACCGTTTGAGCTTATGAAATTTAGAACACATATGTATCTCGCAAGTCTCAATATATGAGCCAAATTTGATACGTTTATGTAAAATAGTTTTTGATTTATGAGGGGGTCAAAAGTGGCTCCAAATGGTTCGTGTAATATTACACACGGTGCGGCTCGCCAGTTCTGTTTCTTGAACTTGGCTTGACACGCACGCTCCCGCGTGTCTAGATCTGTCTTTTGGGATTCGAACGGAATTTTGTTCATAGACTACCTACCAAATAGGTCAAACTATAAACTGGGAACACTATGCTAATCTATTAGGTAAGCTGCAGAAATGCATTGAGCAAAAAACACCAGGCTTAGCTCGAAAAATATTTATTTTTATCAAGACAATGCAAGAGGTAACTAACACTTGTCTTAAGACCATGGCCAAAATTAACGAATTGCATTCTGATTTGTTGCCCCACCCACCTTATTCACCTGAATTTGCACCGTCAGACTTCCATCTGTTTACCAAACTCAAAACTTTTTTAAAGGGGACAGAAATTTAAAACAAATGAAGAGGTCATAGCTGCTGTAGAGGAGTATTTTACAGGCCTTGAGAAAAGCCATTTTATGGAGGGTATAACAGCGTTGCAGCGAAGGTGGACCAAGTGCGTAGAGCTTGATGGAGATTTTGTAGAAAAATACATAATATAAAAATATATTCAAACTGTAGTATGTTATTGTTAGGCTAGTTACTTATCATTCTGCTCTCGTATAAGAAATTAACAACACGTCAGGATAAAAAGAGAGATAAGTTTTTCTTTTTTTTAATTCCCAAAGAAAATAACTTTGATTATTATTTTCTATTTTTGCATTACATTTTAAAATACTTTTGACGTTGACTGTACAATCTACTATTATTATACCAGATCTCGTACTAATATAGGGCAATTTGTGTATTATTAAGGACATGGACAGGAAATATTTTCATTATATCTTCATTAATTCTAGAGATTACCACTTCCTACAAATAACAGTGGAAACTCTTCCTGCATTAATTGATATGGATAACTTCTAGATAAAAAATATAACAACTAACTTTGACCGATCATGACCAAAATAAGATGGGATAAACGCCTATTTAATAAACCTAATGATTTAAAAAACTAAAAACCGTGTTAAAGCAAGAAATAACTTCTTTTAAAATGTTAGTTGGAATGGTCAGTCAGTGAAGTTTTTTTGTTTTATTAAGCAAAAAATAATGCTTTATCAACACTCCAAATCTACTTATCTCCATGATTGCAAGAATACAAGCACTTTATTTTAGAGCTGTCAAAAATTACCTAGCCTAACAAACACGCTGAAAATAAACATACAACCTTCGCACTACATTTGGAAGAGTGAGACCTCCTGCAAACCCCCCTAAATAAACGTCAGTTACATGGGTTTGGAGAGAAAAAGAAACATAGGTTAAATTTGTTGAGTAGGCCGCAAGGGGGTGGGGTAAACTACATATACATAAAAAGCGCATTGAAAAAGTACAAAATAGATTATTAAAGTCGCTAAATTTCCGTCAAGGTTTAATCTGTAAAATTAATAGCAATAAAGGTCATGGTTTAGCCCCTCTAGCAAAACGCCGTGTATATTTAGACCAAGTATTTCTTTTTAAGCTAATAAATAATTATATTAATTCTCCCGTTCTTCTTGGAAATGTATCCCTTAAAATACCCCGCTGCATCCCCGTACGTCACCCCTTAACTTTCCATATAAGTTTTTGCCGCTCAAATTTTGCAAGTAATACTTTCTTTAGGCGAGCCTGTCATGATTACAATATAAATTTCATAGATTTAGATATATTCTCTTTATCAATTGGTAAATACAGCAGTGCTCTTAGGAGTTTGCTCTTCTCCTGATGTCTTTGTTTTTTCTTGTTTTTACTGATTTACTTAAATTGTCTGTAACTTTATGTTCTACGAAAGATTACTTTTTTTTTCTATTTTGTTTATATAATTACGAGTGTACTTACTTACCGCGCGAATGAGTAGCAAAATTATTCGCAACACCTACCCTGTTTCATTTTATAATTAATGTATTTTATTTGAGTAAATGGAACTATAGGTCTGTTAGTTATAATAATTGTTTGTTTCCTAAATAAATTAAAAAAAAAAAAACTGGGACAGTATGGGGATTGGGGAAATCCCAAAACCATATGAGATACAGTTTAACCGTCTTAACAAACACTAGATCTTATTTTGGTAAAACATATTTAAAATAGTATTTTTAATAATCGAGAGTGAGTTGTCGGTAAAAATGAATAAAATGTAAATGGTCCACCTTTAGGTAAGGAACATTTTATTGTATGGAAAGAAAAAATGGAAGGGCAGAAATGGGTCAAATTTACTAATATGTTTACCTACACAATCTGTAAGTAGTCTGTTAATAAAACTAAATATCAAGAAATATAACACATGCTTGTTGATTTGGTGGATGATACTATTTCCTTAACAATCTTATCTATTAACAAGATGATATCTTTCATACTTAGGTACTATTAGAAGACCAGTACGTTCGGGTTAAATTCGACATCAACAGGTTTTTTTTAATTATTCTTCGTTGAAAAGAGAACGTGAATCGGTAACTTAGTATAAAGTAAAAACTACCGGATATAACGCAAGGAATCCATTATCACGTGGGCGTCGTTACTGTATTAAAGCTATGTGGGATACATTACACAATAACAGTGTGTGGCAAAAGTAATAGAGACATTAATCTAACATTCATAGATGGTTGTATATAAGAAACCAATTTTAAAGATACATTGCATCATCCTTAGTCATTAGACATCAGACTAGCGAAGAAATCAACTGACCTGCACATCGAAAGGTTGGTGGTGCTGAGAAGAATCAGGAGCGGGCGGCACCACATTGGCGCCATTCACAAGGTTAGGCGCGGCGCCAGCAGTGACTCCGCCGCTTGCACCTGAGACACCACCTACATTTCCGACACCACCCACGCCGCCTACTCCGCCAACACCTCCACCGTACTGTTAAACCAAAAAACATTTAAATTTAGACTAAGTATATCATAATATGCAACTATGTCCATAGTTGCGAAGGCTAAAAGTAGGCAATAGATGGACCAGCTTTGTAGAAAACTGAAAATGTTTCCATTTACCAACTTTTCCTCTTTATCACGACTACTGCGACAAAATAAAAATATACTCGTAGCAGTCGTAGGGAAATTTAACGCAATTTTCCTAGCATTCGAGACCAGGGTCTTCAGGACAAAATGTTATTGACCAGTCAGACCAAAAGGTATGGTTAGGTAGGTAGGCAGATTAGAATCGACGCGCTGATTCAAGGACATGCCTATTGTTAACGAGTTCAAGGCCAAGGCCGTCGCTATTGTAATACGAGACCGCAATGAGTAGAATCTTCCATTGTCGAACGTCTCCTGCGGGTCAAGGTCCATGGTTCAGTCGAGAAGGCATTCTTGAACATTCAGTGATTGGGAGTATAAAAGGCGAGGCGCGTCTGCGGCGATGCATTCCTTACCTGGAAAGCGAACAGTGTGAACCGAGCGATCATCCATGTTTATTGTGCGATAATTGTTTGTGACGATTAAGTGAGTGGTTAGTGAGTGTTAATAATAATGTCTTGCCTTACTTACCCCGTACGTAACATTTGGTGTCAGAAGTGGGATAGAAAACACCTATAACTCCGCAAGATCAAGAGCAGGAGGGGGTTAAAACCAGAAGCCACACTGCAGAAGAAGAATATGCGGCCGGCGCTGGTACGTCGACCGCTACTGTATAGGAGTCAACTAAGCCGGAAATAGACCTCAACGCGATCTTTATACTGTTTAAGGAACAATACAGAGCCCAAAAGGAACAATCTAAAGCTCAAGAGGAACGCTTTAGAGCGCAAGAGGAACCATCCAGAGTTATCCAAGATGAGCTACGTGGTCAGAAGACATTTCAAGAGAAACAATCTAAAGCACAAAAAGAATGCTTTAGAGCTCAAGACGAACAATCCAGACTCCTCCGGAAAGAGCTACTCAGTCAGAAGAAACTTCAAGAAGACCAATATAGCGTTCTCCGAGAGGTACGAGAGGCGGCCATTGAATGGAAGAATGGTGCCATTTACAGTTGTTAAGGATCATAGCGCACTACTTTGGCTCCACAAAATGAAAGACCCGCACGGTAGACAGGCACGCTGGGCAATGAAGTTGCAGCAGTTCGATTTTGATATTGTACACAGACCTGCAGGCCTATTGCCTAACGCACTCACGGTCGCAATCGTTTTCATTTTGGACAGTTCGAAGACGAGTCGCTGTCAAAATGAAAACATTTGTTCAGCGTAACGTCAATTTATTTGAAAGCTATGGCGAGCCATTTCAGAAACTAAGTGAATGAATGATTTGCCAAAAATTGGTTTTACGTAAGTAAAATGACAATTTGTAGTTGGATTTAAGCCGATTGCGAGTTGTCAAATGAAAGCGCAGTCTCCGTTCTAACCAAAGAGCAACCGTGTTGACCGAGTTAGTGATCGTAAGTAAGTTTTTATTATAATTTATACTAAAATAAAATAATAATAGACTTAAATGGGCTCCTTGGAAATGTAAAAATAACTCGAATATGCTTTTCTTTGAACAGAGTGATTCAATATGGCTCATAACCATTGCTGGCGATTGTTGAGAAGCAGCGTCTGAAAACGCAAGTGCAGGTGTTGAGGCGGCTTCAGAGGCGTCCAAGCAATCCTCTGGAGATGTCCAACAACTTTTTAAGGCAAATGTCAGGCTGACATAGTCATAATTTGGTAGGTCGTGCATTGAAACTTGGCTTGCCATCAAAACTTGGCGCTGCAATACAGCCGGACCTGAAGGTATTTAAACAAATTTATTGAATCAACTGATTACTTAGAGCCTTAACTCCTGGCGATTTGCGGGCGAGTTCAAAGCGAAGCAAGCGCGTAGCGAGTTCGTGCGAAGCTCGCGGCGAGTGCTCCGCAATTTGGCTAGAGCATTCTCACACTATCGATTTGTAAGTGAATTCAAAGCGAGGCGAGCGCGCACTGATTTCGCTAAGCGCTTGTCTCGCTTTGAACTCGCTCGCAAATTGCCGGTGTGATAAGACTCTCACAGAGATAGTGCACGCGTGGTTCTATTTTCTGCCCAAATATACAATAAAATGTTTTATGTCCATGCAGCTAAGTTTGCACACGATAGTGTATGAGTACTGTTTTCTGTATCGGCCCTTGATCTAGCCATCTAGAGAGTGTCTTAAGGTGTTGGTTGGTCGAGATTCTTCACTATAAGACCTTTCGCCGAAACAACTATTGGGACAATGAACGTCAATTCAAAGGTCTGAAACAGAAGCAGCATTCGATCCACGAAATGCAGTGCAGTGAGGTTAGTTCCTCCCTCTGTGGCCCCGTAATATGTTTGCGATTTTCATAGTTCGATACAGTCCATCGCTTGCAGCGCACTGCACCACCAGTAGCGCTCGCCATGCACGCCGCGGATGCCGGCTGGCCCGGCGCGGCGGCGCGTGCCGGCGGTGTTGGTCGCGGCGGTCAAGGCGGAGCTCGTCGCTGAACTCGCTGCTGTCGGGCGCGGTGGCGAACTCGTCAGCCGAACAAGAACGGTGAGGAGTTGGACGAGGCGGGCGGAGATGGAGGGCGTGCGTGAATTGTATCCGCTTCTCTATAATGCATATATCTTCTTAACATTTCACTTTGATTTATCTATATATTGTCGTTGCCCGACGCGATTGTAAAATGCTAATCTATTGTTATATTATTTTTTAATCTCATTTCTTTACAATATGTACGGAAAAATAGAAAGTAATTTTTTTAAATATAAAATAATTTAGGTACTTTGTTGACAACATTAACTGACAGTAATTGACAGTATGTACTGACTGCTGACACACTGTCTGTTCACAAAGATAGCTTTAAAGATGTTTACAACTTTACATTTACAAAGCTTTGCTGAGTTATATTCATTAATTCAGTTATTCATTAATTCAGTTATTCATTAATTCATGTTACTAATGAACATATTTATAATTTTAATATTTTTTTTCTTTCAACCAAAAAACATTACAAGTACGGTTATTCAGTGAAAAAAACGGTACAATTAAGGGACTATTAAGAGAATCTAACTCATTAGTTAAAGAATATTTGCAAAAACAGAACGTCTCATTACATTCACTTGGTTTCGTTTATGAAGGCGATTACGGTGGTAATCAGGATCATTCTAGTACACAATACCAATGTTTCGAGGCGCTCGTAATCGTAATCGCTTTCGACTTTCAAGTTGATCGCGATCGCGAGTACGTTAGGGAATAAGCCTGCTGGTAAGTGTCATACTGTGCCTGATGCCTTGTCCAAAAGTCTAGTGCATCAAGATATAGTAATAAATACTATCGAAATCTTAGACAAGCATAAGGACAATTGGTATCGTAATAAAATCACTGAGGTGACCACTCATAATCAAAATTCGAACCAGAGGGCTTATTGTCTAACGCACTCGCAATCACGATCGTTTTCATTTTGAAAATCGAACGCTCGTCTGCATACAATATGAAAACAATTGCTCCACTTTGAAGCCGGTTGCTGCGAGTGCGTTAGACAATAGACCCTCTGGTCTGTGATAGATGGACTATTGTTTAAAAAGATACCAATGAAACAGTTCCCAGGTAATGAAGAATTGTGGAAACTTTACATCCCTGAAGCCTTACGAAATAAAGTCTTACAGGAATGTCACGATAGTCCTACGGCAGGTCACTTAGGAATTAAGAAAACCTATTACAGAATAAGACAAAAATATGTGTGGCAGAATATGTTGAAGGATATTAAGAGATACGTGAATGAATGCGAGTGCTGTGCTAGTCATAAGGTTTCTCAGAAATTGCCGTTGGGACAGATGGGACACCATAGAGACGTATCGCGCCCCTGGCAAATAGTAGCATTGGATTTGATGGGACCCTTTCCTAAAAGTAAAAAGTGTAACACCATGTTGTTAGTGCTGACGTGTTTATTCAGCAAATTTACTTTGTTATTTCCCCTCTTTGCCCGTAGTACACTCGCGAGCCAAAGTATCGAATCACTTTGCATTTTTTCATGTGAATATCTTTGTAAATTGGTTTATTTTTCAAAATTACTTAAATGTAATTACGTTTCTTGAAATATTAGCTTTATAAAAAGCTATGAAACATAAAAATTGGCCCAGAATTTTTTCAGATTATGGGCCATTTCCCGATTTGTGAGCCTTTACTCGTTACGACGTGCATGACTTGCACTACCCTTGACCCCTATATAACGGGGGTAGGGGGGGTTCCTTATCAGTCACTTATCAGAAGTCGACCGGTACCCATCTCAGCAAATTATCCTGTGCAGAACACCTGGAAAAAATGGAAGCCACTGAAGCTCAAGTCGCCGTAGTCGCCCAGCTTCTGCAAGAAGGGCGTAGTCAACGTTCAGTAGCTGCCGAGGTGAATCTGAGCCAATCTACAGTTTGTAAACTTTACCAGAGGTTCCACCAAACTGGGTCTTTTACTTCAAGACCAAGAAGCGGCCGCAGAAGGTGCACATCAGAGCGCGACGACCGCTTCATGGTCTCAATCTCTCCGAGATCGTCACCAGACTGGAGTTACCATCCAGCAGCGTCTGCGTGAGGTGCAAGGAGTGGTTGCCAGCGAGTGGACAGTGAGAAGAAGACTCAAGGCAGCGAATTTAACACCCAGGAGGCCTGTGACGGGGCCCAAGTTGCTGACACGGCACCGTACAGCCCGAAGAGCATTTGCAGAAGTTCATAAGAATTAGACCCTTATGTTAAGGAGAAGGCACACGAGCACTCAGGCCACCTGATGGTAAGTGGAATCTGAGACCCATAGACATTTGAATTCTCAAGACCATAATCCTAACACCTCAAATGCGTTGCCAACCCTGAGGACTAAGATGGAATGCCTCTATGCTAGTAATTTCACCGGTTGTCTTATCCCCACACCGGAACACAACAACCCTTGAGCAATGGACCCCAATTCTCTTCTCGGACGAGTGCAGAATATGTCTGAATGGCAGCGACCGAAGGAGAAGAGTCTACAGGAGATCAGAAGAACGATATGCTCAGTGCTGCTTCTCCGAAAGAGTCGCCTACGGAGGTGGCTCTGTTATGTTTTGGGGCGGCATCTCGTACGACGCGCGGACCGAGCTGGTTTTCGTGCCGGTGGATTGAATGCTGCCAGGCACATAACGGAAATTCTGGAAGAGCATGTCGTCCCTTATGCTGGTATTTTTGATGAGGGGTTCATGCTAATGCAGGATAATGCCCCTTGTCATACCGCAAGGGTCACCGCTGCCTACCTCCGCGAGGTGGGCATCGAGTCCATGAACTGGCCAGCGATGAGTCCGGACCTTAACCCCATTGAACACATGTGGGACTATCTGAGAGAAAGGTTCGGGATCGGGATACTGCTCCTGCCACTGTTGACGAGTTAAAGATAGCTTTGCTGGAGGAATGGGATGCTATTCCTCAAGACTATGTTAGAAATTAATTAAGTAGGTCGATGAAAAATCGCTTAAACTGTGTCAGCAAGGCTAGGGGTGGCAATACCCGATACTAATTTAATAATAATAAATCGTATTGTATATTAAACGAGCCTTTTATTCCAAGTTTGCCTTGTTTATTTTTAGCGTATTTTCAGGCTTTGGGCCTTGAATATTAAATTAGCACATTTTCCAATGCGTTACATTATTAGCCTTTATTTAGTACCATAATTTTCAGATTCGGGTGGGAAATTACAAAGATATTGGATGCACATGAAAAAATGCAAAGTGATTCGATACTATTGCTTGCGAGTGTATAGTTGGCTATGTCCGGTTGACCGGACAACGGTAAAAAAAAATAGCAGTGTTGCAGTTGACCGGACCATTTCTTTTTTCAGTAAGGCGTGGTACAGTGGACCGGACCAGAGTTATTTTTTTTATAACTATAGTACTGTTATACAATTGTGGACGGAATGTAGTTAAAATGAAAAATGTTTAATAATAATGTTAAATGTTATATTAAGGCTATTAAAAAAAAAAATCTTATTGCGATATTGAAAACACAATTAGACCCGGTAGGTGGCGCTGCTGTCGGTATGTCACCAACTCCTAAACGGCGGGACCGATTTTGATGAAATTTTGTGTGTATATTTCAATGGGTTCCTGGATGATTTGAAAACACAATTGGACCCAGTAGGTGGCGGTATTGCTGTCGGTATTTCGCCAAATTTAATTCAATTATAACCGAATTTAACAATTTAGACATATTAGAGCCCATATAGTAAACAGTGAGATATCAAAAAATGATGACTCAACCGTAGATTAGTTAGAAGCGTTCGAAGTAATTGTGAAATCGCAAAAATAACAAATAAACGTTAATGTTAAATGTAAAATATTATTGAAGTGATAACTTCTTTACGGAGGGTGAACCCATATCGTTACGAAACTCGTAACATTAGACAGACTGTCTGGTTTCCCTTTCTCTCACGCATACGGCAGTGGTAGTACTAATTTTTAAATTCCATTGCCTTGAAAATCGATATCTGAGGGCCCCTTGGGACTACAAATGCGAACCCGTAATCATATTTTAAAAAAGTGGCCGCCATTTTGAATTTTTTTGTTACTGGTTCAATTGTCTAGTTATAAATTCAGTGCACTTAAGTTTATTATATGAAGAACACCTCCACAGCTCCGATCCACTTTTGTATTTACTGTTTTTGTAGTATTGGTGTCCATTGTATAATAAAACAGTTCAACCCTTTGTATCAACGTAATTGACTCCCGCGTCGCCACTTGTATCAGCTTCTTCGGACATAATACTAACAGGTCATGTAACTATTACAATAGCAGACCCCGCACATTTGGTGCCGCTGATGTAAAAGTGACGTAATTTCATATACAGGAAGTTGTTTTATAACACTAGCGGTAATTTAAGTTAACAAATTGTAATATTCTAAAACATATCAATGCATAAAAAATCCACTTAAATAAAAATATATATTTATAGTAACTATTTTAGTTTATATTATTTATTTTTCTAAGTGAATGACAATCAAAGTCAATCAAAGACGTTTTATATGTTATCTTCGTTTATTTTTAATTACGATAAAGATTAACTAAAGAGGTTATTATGTAATAAATAACTATGATAAAACTAATTTGAATCAGCCTATATGCAGAGTGACGTCGACTTTGTGTCAACGGCACCAAATGTACGGGGTCTGACCATAAGTATCTGATTGAATCATATCTTGACAATTAACAGTTTATATGAAAAAGTGTTCCGTCTTCCATTAATCGATTACCTATGACTGTACCAGGTTAAAATAACGTTTCGATAGTCCGGTTAACTGCACCAGAAAAAAAGTATTTTTTCCATAGTCCGGTGAACCGTACCAAGGAAAAACAAGATTTTTCCGTAGTCCAGTCAACAGCACCAAGGAAATATTTTTTCGTTTGTAGTCCGGTCAACTGTACAAAGGAAAAAACGTTGAAAATGAATTGGCTCACTCGCCGCGTCGCCGACAGTGAGAGCTGTCAACGACCATTTATTTATTGCATTCAATATAGAGAGCATTAAATATATATTATTCATACAGTGTATACATTATTTCATTATTTATTTCTAGAATAATTAATAATAAATATCAGGGGACAATCTCACACAAATTGACCTAGTCCCAAACGAAGCTCTAGGCTTGTACTATGGGTACTAGACAACGATAAACATACTTATGAAATATATACTTAAAAACATCCAAGTCTCATCACACATAATATATATTATATTTGCCGCCTTTACCGGGATTAATATAGTCTCTCTCTATTTCAATGCAATTTTCAGATCTCTTATAAAGCATTTCTATCCCTTTATAAAAATACTCCTAAGTTTTGTTCTCAAAATGGGCGTAAAACCGCAAGGGTCATTCATTTAGTCTGCCTTAAGTTTCGAGAACAAATAAATAATAGTCACTCGGGGCCAGGTAGGGCCTATAAGGTGGGTGGTAACTGCTCAATAAGGATGGCGTAGTATAGTTACCACTTACCGTAGTATTCCTTTTTTTATGTTAATCAGTAGTATTTCGTGACAATCCCAGAATACCGTAGCCATTACCTTTTTGGTGGAACGTGTTTCCTTGTTTTTCCTAGGCGGTTTTCACCACGACGACGACGCCACTCCATCGATTCCCTTTTGAAGACAAAAGGATAATAGAAAAAAAACCGTGGTTTCATCCCCAAGTGTGTCATTATCAGATTTGGTCATGCTCGAAATTCTATCCATCGCGAGTACTTCTTGGGTGGTAAATCGATTGCTCGAGTCTATTCTATTCGGGACTTGGGGTAATTCTAGACTCTCACCTTAATTTCCACGAGCATATACAAGTAATAATTGGTCAAAGTACCACCAGTGGTACGGCCGAGGGGTACGGTGGGTCTGGAGGGTGGTGAGAGGATGGATGTGCGGGTCTCCTCAGTTCTTTAGTATAGTTTTACTTGATTTTATTGTTATTCCTTTACCTTTTAAGTCTGTGGTTCACAGTGCTGTAGCGTCATGTAATGCTGTGTAACTATTATTTTGAATAAAGAAATAAATCCCACGTAACAGTTGACTCAACAAACTCTCCGTGTCTATACGCGTCAAAAACTTTTCGAGACCACGCTTTTCGCTCACTTCGCTGCAAGCTCGAAAAAAGTTTGGACACCCACCTCGCACTAATTTTATTTATTTGAAGATGTTCACAAAGAACCCCAAGAACTGGTTTTTGAAAGCCCTGTCCTCGCCGCTGTTTCTTTAATCTTCAGACTTCGATCACTAAGAACTTTCTCTTCCACTAATTTAACGCTGTCCACGGTGAGTGCCTCCACAGGCTGGCCGGAGCGAGGCTCGTCCTAAACGATACTACTTTCTCCATTCTTTGATGGTGGAAAATGCCGGAGAAGTATCCCCGTACACAGCATCTAACCTTTTTAGGGTTTTTTCGCCATGGCCGTCCGTCTGCAGCCTAGCTCAGAGACTCTTAGTACTAGAAAGCTGTAATTTGGCATGAATATACATATTAGTCACGCCAACAAAATAAAAAAATAAAAAACTCGAAAATAAATACATTTGTGTACCTCCCCTTCACGTAACAAGGGGATTTTTGTTTTCTCGTTGTCGTTGAATACGTCTTTCAAAAGTATTATGGGTTTGTTCAATATTATAAATTTTTGATCAAGGGATCTGTTTATGAAATATACAGCTTTGAAGAGCTAATTTTTGTTAGGCTCAAGTATCCCTCCCTACAGCCAAAACTACAAATACTAAATATCTGAAAAAATACTTAAATAAAAGCGAACATAACGAATTTAAAAGGAAAGCTATCACTATTAAGTAGACATCATTGGTTTTTGAGATACAGGCAATTAAAGTGTTTATACATACTAAAATCATGCAAAACGGCACCAAATTACTTTAAATAGAAAATTTGTTTTTACTTGTTGATTTTTATGTATGTAGTACTTCGGAACCCTACACCTTGCATGGTCCGACATGCTCTTGCCTGGTTGTTTTTATATCGGTCGGGCTGACCCCTTCGTTTGTTAGGAACTTGATCACAGAACAATATACCACCTTAAACATGTTGTAAAACTTTTAGACTTCCTATTTTTACGTACGTGGGGGTAGGTAACTGATAGAAATACACGAACACACAAATAATTAAGAGCTAGACTTTATTAACACACTTCCTTAATCGTTACAAACAATTATCGTACAATAAACTTATATGGTCGCTTGGTTCACTCGTTCGCACTGTTCGCTGTTCGCTCTTCAAGTAAGGAATGACTCACGCCACCGCGCGCCTCACTTTTTATACTCCCAATCCTCGAATGTTCCAGAATGCATTCTCGAATGACCGATGAATCTTGACCCACCGGTATAGTTCTAAATAGGTAGTATAATGGAAGGTTCTACTCATTGCGGCCTTGTACTACAGTAGCGACGGCCTTGGCCTTGAACTCGATTGAACCCTTTAACAATAAGGACGTCCTTGACTCGGCGCCTCGATTCCAATCTACCTACCTACCTAACAATATCTACTCGTAACACTATTATTCTAAACGTCGTCAAATCTAAACAGATAGAAACCTCAAAAATATAAACGACCAAAAAAAAAAGAAAATAATTACAACGAATTGATTTTTATTTTTAAACCACTTCTCCAGCCAGAAACTTTTGGACCGCAACTCGTATAAATATTTGCACTGATTAAACTTTACGCGGTAAAAATGCTCTAAACATGTACCCTACAATGGAACTAAGTATTGATGCAAAGTAAGTGGTCACTTTCTAATATTTTATTCAATACAACTAACCCAAGTTTACTTGAAAATGTATTTGGAACTAGATTTTCCGCGCGACTTCCGGATTAAAAAAAAGGCCATGTGCTAATCCAGATAATAATCTACCTCTGTGCCAAATTTCATCCAGATCCGTTTAGCCGTTCTGGCGTGATTGAGTAAGAAACACCCAAAGTAGTAAGATAATTTCGAGACACAAATTTACATACCTGTTGACTAGCAAAGCTGTTGTTATCAAACTGTGGATGCTGCTCCATTTGTAGCACCAGCTCGATGTGTTGGTTCATTGAGTCGTTCAAAGTCATACCTGAAAATCAATAAAGATTTTCACTTTTCAAGCTCGTAAAGTGCAGTGCGGGCGGACTTATACGGGTGTTATGCTCTAGTGCGTAGTAAATTGTGCATCAAGGGACGTACAAGAGGATTACTACCGAGAGTATTAGAAGCCCGACGCCGTATATTTTTGAGTAAATAATAAATACAGGAATCTAATGCTCTACCTAGCATTGCGGGTGAACGATCTTATATTTTATGCAAGTAATGAAAGCAAAAAGTCACATATTATGAGGAAGTGAAAGAGAAATAAAGAATCAATATGTCCGACTGTAGACCAGGGCTAGGATTCTACACGGTAATAACGAAATAGTCTTTGACGTGTTTCCGTATTGTCAACGTTTTGATAACGCTCTTGTCATTTTCAATAATGGCCGCCTAGTCATAAACGATTCTAAAACACGTCAAACGCTATATCGTTATAACGCAGTAGAATAGAGGCCCTGTTTAATAAAATGCAAAACTTCAAAACAACCCTGAATAATAAAAAATAATAAACAATAGAGATATGCTTAGATAATTAAACCAACCGAGGACGCCACGCGCATCAATCTATGCAAAAAAGTTTGATCATTTACACTTTTGCGTATGCGTATTAACACTTATGCATTTTTCGATTACGTCGCTACGCACGCACACGACATAATTATTTAACACTGGCATAAACTATACGCACACAAGTACATCCACACACAGGTACAGTCAAGGTCAAAGATATGTATACACCACAGAGTGACAAAAAGCATAGTCATCTAAATGGTCATAAATTCGGCAACATAAAAATATACATAAATTAGTATACATAGTTTGAGAGATAACTATGTATACAACAGTTGCAATAATATGTCCTCATCCATTAAACCATAGACTTAGAAACAACATAAAGTTCAAAAATATGTATACACTATTAACTATAATTATATATCCAACATGATAATCAAAATTATGTAAACAATCAAAATTACGTAAACACGACTCTATTGTCATCGGCGTATGAACGTATTTGCGTTATATCGAACTCCATAATCTTGATGTAATCAGCTAGCTACTTGACGCTTCAAGTCATATAACAATTAGGTTATCCCATAATTTTGTAATGTATAGTGATTCAAAAACCATTTCGAGAAAAAGGGTTGTAGAACTATTCCCTGTTATCAGAATATTTTACAAAATAAGTATTAAATAGTTATTTCTAATTTATCATTTGACATTATTTGACCTGTAATTTAGTGACGTCACGATCTTCATTGGTAAGTTGTGTCTAATCTGTGATCAACCATAGTACTGCATATAATATGAGTCCGGAATGCAGTAATAAATAAATAATGTATATCGAATTTTGTCTTATTTATTTCTGTTTTATTTTAACGCTTATTAAAATTAAGATAATTTTTAACTTTATATAAACATGACAAGGTCAGATTTTAAAAAAAATGGTATGATTAAAATACAAGTCCGTTTTGGAACCTCCGCCCGAAGGCTAGTCTGTGGGTGAAATTGTCAAACTCAACAAACTAAAAATAAAATTTCGGTTTGTTTGGTGTGCAACATGTAACTACTCGTTTTCTGATTTTCTGCATTCTAACAACATTGCTTCAAATTCTACGAAATCTGACGATCCTGCTACACATATTGACCATCGCCAGATCTTGGATACCGTTATTCTTGCTTATAATGACGACCTGGGCTGATTCCACTCTTCTACCCAAAGTGGATATAGTCAGGATATTGACATACTTGGGAGACAGCTCCAATCACAACGTAGCTGAAATACGTGGAGCTAAAGCTTTAATGTAAGTATGATTTAGGTCCTTATAAAAATATAACGTTCACAATACCATTAATACTTTAGTTTACCTATATTGACATGACTTGACATTGACATTTTACGTGATCTGACAGAAACGCGTACTCTCGAACGAACTCAATAGTTTTAAAGCATTTCTCAAACAAACCAGCTTGTAGTGACGTCATAAAAACATTTTCTTTAAAAATTAAAATAAATTAATATATTGATTTAAATGCAAAAACCTTTAAATTAGTGTCTTCAATTAGTCTATTTTATCGAAAAAAAAATTAAAAACTAGTGGTATTTTTTTTTGGGATAACCCAATTGGGTTATCCCATAATTTTGTAATGTATAGTGATTCAAAAACCATTTCGAGAAAAAGGGTTGTAGAACCATTCCCTGTTATCAGAATATTTTACAAAATTAGTATTAAATAGTTATTTCTAATTTATCATTTGACATTATTTGACCTGTAATTTAGTGACGTCACGATCTTCATTGGTAAGTTGTGTCTAATCTGTGATCAACCATAGTACTGCATATAATATGAGTCCGGAATGCAGTAATAAATAAATAATGTATATTGAATTTTGTCTTATTTATTTCTGTTTTATTTTAACGCTTATTAAAATTAAGACAATTTTTAACTGTATATAAACATGACAAGGTCAGATCTTTAAAAAAATGGTATGATTAAAATACAAGTCCGTTTTGGAACCTCCGCCCGTAGGCTAGTCTGTGGGTGAAATTGTCAAACTCAACAAACTAAAAATAAAATTTCGGTTTGTTTGGTGTGCAACGTATAACTACTCGTTTTCTGATTTTCTGCATTTTAACAACATTGCTTCAAATTCTACGGAATCTGACGATCCTGCTACAGATATTGACCATCGCCAGATCTTGGATATCGATATTCTTGCTTATAATGACGACCAACGCTGTACATTTATTAAACTTTGTAAGGGCTGATTCCACTAATCTACCCAAAGTGGATATAGTCAGGATATTGACATACTTGGGAGACAGCTCCAATCACAACGTAGCTGAAATACGTGGAGCTAAAGCTCTAATGTAAGTATGATTTAGGTATAAGAATATAATGTTCACAATACCATTTTTTTTTTAATACTTTAGTTTACCTATATTGACATGATTGGACATTGACATTTTACGTGATCTGACAGAAATGCGTACTCTCAAACGAATTCAATAGTTTTAAAGCATTTCTCAAACAAATCAGCTTGTAGTGACGTAATAAAAACATTTTCTTTAAAAATTAAAATAAATTAATATATTGATTTAAATGCAAAAACCGTGAAATTAGTGTCTTCAATTAGTCTATTTTATCGAAAAAAAATATTAAAAACTAGTGGTATTTTTTTTTGGGATAACCCAATTGCTATTCCAAACTCTTTAGCAAATTACTCTATTTAAAATAATGTGTCACTTTTGGATTTTTTATTCCAATAGACTTACCGTTTCTTATGGTCTTTCAACAATTTTGAAAGTAAAAATGTATCGCATAAACGATAATTTAAAACATCGGATTATTGCCTTATGCGAGGATGGTATCTGTCATAGCTGACGAATTGGGTATCACGGTAAGAAAAAATCAATGTAAATAACAATATAAGTTATTGTTATTTACATTGTTTTTTTCTGCCGAAAACATATT
This sequence comes from Acleris holmiana, assembly GCA_949316455.1. Lineage (NCBI taxonomy): Eukaryota > Metazoa > Arthropoda > Insecta > Lepidoptera > Tortricidae > Acleris > Acleris holmiana. Next base: position 36,439,739 of record OX438762.1, read on the forward strand.
TTTCTATGGGCTTTAGAATAATACTTCGTCATAAATAACACGAATAATTTTCCATTTCAGAGAAAAACAGTTTATTTATGGAAGCAAAGATGGGCTGATGAAGGCGTTATCACGAATCATGTGTCATTTGGCCGACCAAAAAAGACCTCCGCCATTCAAGACCAACAATTACTAGAGGACGTGAGATACCGACGATTCCTCAACACAAGCACATATGCTGCTCAGTACAACGTTTCTGCAAATACAATAAGACGCCGTTTAAATAATGCTGGATTACATTGTAGAGTGCCTGCTAAAAAGCCACAATTAATGGATAGGCACAAGAGATTGAGGTATGCTTTTGCGACACGTTATCGGAACTACGACTTCAGTGATGTTTTGTTTCTTGACGAGAAAGTGTTTACATCTGCTGCTGACGGCCGCCTCAGATTATGGCGAGTTAACCATAGCCACTATGAGGAGGGTAATGTTCTCCCCAATCGGAGGAGTGGTCGAATCTCTGTTGGCTATTGGGGATGGATGTCTGCGGCCGGGTCAGGTGAACTTGTTGATATTACAGGTCGATTGAATAGTCACGGCTATATTGACATATTGGAGCAGGCACTCGTTCCAACAGCTCGTGCATGATTTGGAAATGGACGTATCGAATTCGTTCAAGATAATTCATCCATAGATAATGCGAGAATAGTGCAGCAGTGGATTGACGAGCAAGAGGACATTCATTTAATAAAGATGCCCCCTAAAAGCCGAAAATTCGAAAAATCGAAAATTTGTGGGGCCTAATGGTTCAAAACTGGGACTCCTCTGTTGTGAGAACCACAGAAAATTTAAAAAAATCACGCTAATGAGATTTGGGATTCGTTTATAGGCACAGATATATGTTTGAGCATGGTAAACTCGATGAGAGACCGACTAGACGCGGTTATTGAAGCCGATGGAGGATATACTCGCTACTGAGCAATTTTTGTTTCAATACAGAGGATAAATATTAGAATTATTATTTCCCATTTAAGTTTAAGGAGTTGTTTTTGTTATTATTACAGATATTATAAGTATACCTTTGCCTTTTATTAAATTTACGTAAAAACAACAGAAAATAGGGTAAATCTCCAATTCTCGGCCGCCTTTCGGTGGCTACCCCCCACTCTATTAGACCTATTCACTTGCAAATAATCGAGACTAATAAGACCGTCTTCTTATTGTCGTATCCTAAATTATAATAATATATAATCCTACAGTATAATAAAGTTTAACTACGATACGTCAAGTGCCATCAGTATGGCGGGAAATTTGACGGATCTTATGTCAATAAATACTTGTAATCTTATCAGTGCTGCACTGATAACGACGAAAATAATTGTTAAGTGATTAACATAAAGTGCATTACCTAAACTTTTATTTGCAAGCTACTTAACAAGTTAAATCTTGAACGAGTAAAACGATTTGTTTTTAAACTGTACAATTTAATAATTAAATACAAAACAATAAAAGCAACTGCATACCTGACCAACATTTTATGTTTTAAAAAAGATTATTTTAAACATAATTTAACAGGTGTTCAAAATGACCACCTTGTTGTTCTTGACACAGCTCCGCTCGACGCCGGTGATTATTTTGAATTCTGCGAAGATAATTGCTAGCCCTTATTTCGTCAAATGCGTTGCATATTCTTTGGCGGAGTTCTTGTACAGTATTGGACTCTTGTTCATAAACAATTCGTTTTACGTCACTCCAAAGGTAAAAATCCAACGGAGTGAGATCTGGACTGCGTGGAGGATATGCGATAGGGCCGTCGCGGCCGATCCACCGCCCAGGGAATTCCGCGTTCAGGTAGTCGCGAACCCTATGTTCAAAATGTGCAGGGGCACCATCATGCTGGAAATGCAGGTTATTCAAATTCCGCAGTGGCACTTCGTCCAACCGTTCTGTTACCATATGCCTTAGCAAATTGAGGTAGTTTCCTCCATTTAATCTCTCTTCTATGAATATGGGTCCGATTAATGTCTCGTTAATTATCCCTGCCCACACATTTACCGAGAAACGCACTTGAAACGCGTTTCTTCGGGTGAGCCGTGGATTTTCAGCAGCCCAAAAGTGTTCATTATGGACATTAAATTGACCGACACGCTTGAAGTCACGATTCATCCGACCACAAGATATTGGTTTCGATGTTTCTCTCGAACCACTGACAGAAAGCCACCCCCCTCCCTGAAAAATCTGTTGGTAGAATATCTTGCACAGGTCGAAAATGAAAGGGATGTAAATCGGACAAGTTAAGCAGCAGCCACACGAAGGATTGACTCACTCGAAATCTTCTCGCTGCTTGCCTAGTGCTCCTTCGAGGATCCCGAGCAAAGAATCTTAAGATTCGTCGATCCAGATCGTCAGGATGACGACGAGCTCGTCCGGGTGCTTGAGCATGTTGCGGCACTGTAAAATGCCCGAAGTCACGTAGGTTTTGGTGCATGCGGTTTATCAAATTGTGTCTGGGAATCGGGACGTTTGGATGAAGTTCGTGAAATAACTGTTGGGTTCGTCTTGTGCTGTTCGTTTGTATCGACAAACGTACAATATCGTAACGCTCGATATTTGAGTACGGATATGGTGGAGGCATGATTTTTGGAGAATTAGTAATTTTCTCATTCATTATCCACGACTCTGACTTTGTTTATGCGTATAACTGTTATATACGTGGGTAGAGGTCAAGTGAAAGGCTCGCCGGTTGGTAACGCACTGCTTTAATACGTCAACGCTAATACATAAATACCGGTCGCTTGAACGTATAACATAGCTACATGCGCATATACAACATCTCTCCCCTATAGTTAAACAATATCAACAACTTATATATTAATACAAAAGAACGGTTTGTAATTCACCCTAGGAACGGGTCGCAACAACATTCCCTCGGCCCTATTTGGCTCCGTGTCCAGTTGAGCCTCTGCATCTTGATCGCTGGTGGTCTGTTCGGCGGCCTCAAAGAACTCGTCAGGGTCCGTGGCCTCGGGTGATACGCAGGAGACGTCACGTGCGATATTCCATTAACTGCGCAATATTGAGAAAACTCACTTGAAACAAAACATGTGGCATTATCACTGACCAACGTGTGTATAAGCCCGAAACGGGACATAGTCATTCAATTTTGCAATAACCGCTCCTGTCGTTGTGCTACTCATGTTGTACACTTCAACCCACTTAGAATACGCATCAACGATTACTAAATAATTTTGATTGTTGATAGGGCCCAGGAAGTCAATGTGAATTCTATAAAACGGCTGTGGCGGGTGTGGCCACACCGCCAGCGGCGCCCGCGGGGGTGAAGGCCGAAGTTGCGAACATATATTGCAACTGCTAATAACGCCTTCAATTGCGCTGTCAATTCCTGGGAACCAAAATCTACTTCGGGCTTCAGCTTTACATTTAACAATACCTAAATGTGATTTATGAAGTTCCGATATAATCTTTGGCTGTAACTTCGCAGGTATTAAGACCTTGTGCCCCCTCAAAAGACAACCATTCTCATATGATAGTTGATTTCTACATAAAAAGTATGGTCGCATACTCATATCTATAACAGTTTTTGGCCAACCTTGTTGAATATAATGAATTACTTTACTCAATATTAAATCCCTATTTGTATCGACGCGCAATTCCTTAAGGGTAATAGGTAAGGTGTCATCGACTACGAAATTTACATATGAAGCTCTGTCATCAATAAATTCGGCCGTGTCGCAAGTTTCGTGGCCCGCCGGGGTGGCAGCGCCTGAGTCAGCGGCGGCGGCGGCCGGCGCGGGCAGGCTCGCGCAGGACAGGTAGTCGGCGCTGTTATCAGCGCTGCGAATGTATTCTATTTTATAGTTATATGCGCTTAGAAACATTGCATAGCGCTGTAACCTATTTGCTGACACCTCGGGAATGCCGCGTTAAGGGCCAAAAATGGATATCAACGGCTTGTGGTCAGTGCGTAATACAAAAGGAACCGATCTGCCATAAAGATATTGGTGGAAACGTCGCACACCAAATATGATTGCTGTCGCCTCCTTTTGCATTTGGGAATACCTTTTCTCGGCAGAGTTTAGCGTGCGAGATGCAAACGACACGGGGCGTTCCACTTCGTCGGCCTCCACCACGGATAAAATAGCCCCAAGGCCACTCGGGGAAGCATCAACCGTCAAAATAACTGTCGCGCTTGGGTTGAAGTGTGCCAACACCTGATCTGAAGCTAACTGTTCCTTAACGGTCTTAAATGCTTCCTCGTGCTCATCCTCCCAACTCCATTTAGTTCCTTTTTGCAAAAGGTTATATAAAGGACTGAGTATAGTGGATGCACCGGAAACAAAGTTCCGGTAATAATTAATTAATCTCAAAAAAGACTGCAAGGTACCTACATCTTTAGGAGTAGGCGCATTCAATATTGCTTCGACCTTACGAGGTGACTTTTTAAGACCGTGCTTATTAATTACGTACCCTAAATATTCCACTTCATCTTTGAAAAACTCGCATTTTGTTTTTTGCAAGGTAAGTCCGGCATCCTGAAAACGCTGCAGCACAGCTTGCAATCTCTTTAAATGCTCCGACCTATCAGCCCCGGTAACTAACACATCGTCTAACATGCACAATACCCCCTCCATGCCAGCTAACACGCATTCCATAACGCGCTGAAAAATAGCGGGCGCGCTGGCTAAACCGAACACTAATCTTGTGTATTTAAAAAGCCCTTTATGCGTGTTGATACATGTAATACGTTGTGAGTCCTCATCTAAAGCACATTGGGCGTACGCTTGAGACAAATCTAACTTACTAAACTGCTGGCCGCCGTGTAATTTAGTAAACAATTCTTGAGCGGTCGGCAACGGATAGTGTTCTACTAAGAGCTGCTTGTTGATGGAGACGGAGTAATCCGCGCAGAGCCGCAGCGAGCCGTCCCGCTTGAGCACCGGCACCACCGGCGACGCGTACTCCGAATACTCGACCGGCTCTAGGATACCTACTCTCACCAGCCGATCCAACTCCTTATCCACCTTATCGCGTAACGCAAAAGCCATAGGACGTGCTTTGAAAAAAACAGGTTTGGCATCTTCCTTTAAATGCAGTTTTACCTTATACTTGGTAAATGTACCTAATTCATCCGAAAATACGCTAGGATATTGCGATTGTAGTCGGTCTATGTCTATAGTGCTAAAGGGTTCGCAATAATTAATAGGCGTCATTTCTAGTTGATATAACGAAATAAAATCTCTTCCTAATAATGGTGGACCACCGTCACGAATAACGTAAACCTTTAGTGTACGAGACAAACCCATATAAGAAAAAGTGAGGCGAGCGGTACCGACACAAACAATCTTGTCACCCGTGTAAGAATATAAACGTTTGTTGGTCTTTGATAATGTAACTGCTTTAAAATGTTTCGAGTAAGTTTGTTCCGACATCGCCGTAACGGCCGATCCGCTATCCAGTTGAAACAAGATTTGCACTCCCTGTACATTGACTAATTCTGTCATAAGTTTTCCATTAATAGAACGAATATTATTTAACTTACCGTCGTCGCCGTTCTCACTCACACTCTCACTAGTAACAAAATTGACTTTTTTGCACATCCTATTTAAATGTCCTTTTTTGTTACACTTCCTACACGTATAGTTCGCAAAACGACACTGCTCCGTAGCGTGATTTTTAAAACCACAAACCGAACACTTAGCTCTTCCATTGGTGCTAGAGACTGCACCGATCTTGAACAGCTGATCGCCTCGCGGTTGTACCTGTCCGCCGGCGCCGGCGCGCGCGCTGCGGACGCTCTCAGCTAGCTCCACCGCCCGGGCCAGCGTTAAGTTAGCTGGATCCTCTGCGAACAACTTCTCTCTTTCCTTTCCTGGCAGCATTCCCATAATGAAACGGTCCCTTAATGCTTCCTCGATCTCAGAGAAGCCGCAATGCGCAGTTAACCCTCGAAGTCTTGCCGCCCATTCAGTGTAACTCTCCTCCTCGTTCTGTGTTGCTACATAAAATTTATAGCGTTCTCCAAACCCACATTTTTTGGGTGTAAAGTGTGCGTCAAGGAGTGTGAGGATGTCTTCGAACGGCACCATTTGAATAGACTTGGGCCGGGCTAAATCTGCCGCTAGCTTGTAGGTAGCATCGCCGAGTGCGCTCAACAAAATTGCGCGACGTTTTACTCCCAAGGGATCCTTTTCCGTGGTAACGTCGTTCGCGATAAACCATTGCGTAATTCGTTCCTTATACACTTGCCACGTTTGCGAATTATGATCAAAATTCGATAATAATCCAACTTGAGACATCATTTTATGCTAACGCGGGTAGATCGTCGCCACTGTTATATACGTGGGTAGAGGTCAAGTGAAAGGCTCGCCGGTTGGTAACGCACTGCTTTAATACGTCAACGCTAATACATAAATACCGGTCGCTTGAACGTATAACATAGCTACATGCGCATATACAACAATAACAAAAGTGATTGACAATGGACAAGTCAAGGACAGGGTTTACTCATTAATTGTCAATTGCTAATAAGTTTGTAAAGAGGTTACAAACTTATTAAAACCGATAAGGTAGTAAAGTGACAAGGATTTTAGGATAAAATTAAACTCAAAATTAAAATTATGATTTTAAAAAAAAACAAGTTTGTTTCCAAGTAATTACTACTTTAACGTAATCCCCATCAACTACTGAGTTAGAAAAAATGGTCCCTGTTCACGGATTAAATATCATCGGTTATAGTTGGAAGTGGGTGAGGACCAAAAAGTTGGACCATAGATAAGCGCAGTTAACCATATAAACAACGAAGAAGGAAAAAGTTCAGTTGTGTGACGAAAAGTATCCTTACAATTTTATGGCTAATTTTCGTAGCACGACGGAAAAGTTTCATAGAAAATGTAATTGCGTGAATTAGCGTGGATAACTTTTTGGTCCTTACCCAAGTCCAGTTTAACGTGGACAAAGTCACGAGCAATAACTAGTAAGTATTAAAATTTTAATTCGATCATTTTTATATCGGTTCGACACACTGTTTTAATCTCCTCTTGTTATTAGATTGTATTATAAACAGGAAGTTTTATAATGCTGTAAGCAAATTGTGCTAGTACGTTTAGGAGTCCACGAAACATGTTTGCACAAGCTCGTACCCAAACATCCCGAAACATTACATCTTCTGGAAAACTGAACATTAAATAGCCAGAATAACATTCTCATAAAGTCGATATCGATATTTGTTATTGTAAAACTTTGCAATGATGTTCTCTTTTTTTAAACAAATGTAGTCTAATCCATATTACGGATATCGTTCGACATTATTTTGACGTAATTTGCATCCGTCAGCCGCCCTTTAGTATTCATTTACTGTCGGTGCACTGTAGCTTGGGGCTTAAAACATTTGGCGTAACGTTCCTTTATACTTGTGGCATTTGCAGCGATGAAAAACGGAGGGTTATATTTTAGGTATGCACTAAATATTTTTGGCGTAAAATATCTAATAAGTAAAAAAATATTACATTACCATTAGATTACCTAGTCGGTCCTTAAATAGTATCACTGACACACAATTTTAAATCTAGACCTGCAGCCATAAAAATAAAATGTTACGCGATTTTCTATTGTTTAATTATTAATAAAACGCAAAAAGTATGATCATAATATTTATTGATCGCGATGGAGTGGACACTGGAAGAGGACAAGCAGTAATTGCATTACACCATTGTAGCTATCCGCCGAACACCTGCACAAAAACTTAAAAATCAAGAAGAACATCGTGTATCGTACCGTACTATCAAGAGGTACAATGAACATTCTAGTGTGGATGACAAGAGTCATCAAAGCAATCATGGCGCGTCAAAATCAGTGTCAATGTATATACCAAAACCCTGTTTTATATCAGTTCGTAGAATCAGACGCTATTTAGAGGGCGGCCATTCGTATTTCAGCAGGAGTCCGCACCGGGGCACAAGGCGAAAACAACCAAGGGGTGGTTCAAGCACCAAAATATCTAACTAATAGCCATCAAGATTCCTACAGCTCTGCGACCTTAATCCACTGGATTATAATCAATCAATCATTTAATTGCGTTTCATGTTGTTACAATTTGGTCTTAAAATGAAATACAGCTCAGAACATGAACCCTGCTAGGGACAGCAAAATTACATACTTATTAAATGCATTGCCTTACCTAATTTAGTAATTTAGTCTGAGAGGATACATGTCAATGGTAAATTATACTAGTTACTTTGTGATTTGATTTTGAACATTTCTAATAAATTCTAATTTTGCTACGAGGATAATAAATAATAACATTGGTACATTATGAATTAGAGGTTGTCACATGTCTGTTAATTATAGGGGTTATATTACTACTATGTTTCTGTCAAAAGCTCTTGTATAGAGTAATAACATTTCTTAATTAAATATTGCTTAAGTGCGGTTTTAAATTTATAAGCGTCACTTTCATTTTTATAAACATCTGGTATTTCGTTAAAGATTTTTGTGCACATTGCAAACGGGGCCGTGTTCACCATTTGCAGTTTCGAAAAGGGCCTTCCCAATCTAGTAAAAGGTCTCAGGTTTTGTGGGCGGGAGCGTATTAGGAATAAGGATTTGTTCTGCTTGACAAAAGTACACGTCTCTAGTATGTAGATAGATGGTAGTGTCAGGATATTATTTTCAACAAAATGCTCTCTGCAGCTCTCGGTTTTGCCTATATTAACAAGAATTCTAACGCATCGCTTTTGTAGTCTGAACAGTTGTATCGCTTCTGTGCTGTATATAAAATATGGCATCTGTTAGAAGAGAAGGTCTGCTCTATACCTCACAAAAATTTTGAGTCTGAAGTCATCATTGACAAAAGCAATGGCCGAAATTGATATAAGTATGGTCCGTGCCGCTATCGATGACTGGCCGCGGAGATACAAGGCATGTGTAGAAAATGGCGGCAACAATTTTTGAATAATTTTATTCTTAATATATTAAGGTCATTACAAAGGACAGATATGTTTTACTTGACGATTGTGAAACATGCGGTTAAGCTAATTAAACTACGAGGGCAGGGTGATAAGAAACTTAACCAACAATTAAATACTACAGAAGTGTAAAAAAAAGATAAAAGTTGTTTATTCAGTAAGCGGGCCGCACGGGCACTATTACGCGTCAAAATTCTACTAGCGCTTCAAACAGGAGACCACTGCTGAGAAGAAGCACCACAAGAAACTCAAACGACGGTTTATTTTAAATAGGTATTGCTTATGTTAATAATAGAACTTAACCTAGCATTATATAAAACAATTAATAAAATTAAAAAAATATATATATATTTCATTCGTAGTCAAGCAAGAAAACGTGTCAAAACTTCTAATAATCACGAGCAAATAAATAAAATAATAATAATATTTATACCTGCTAAATTAAATGAAATAAAATAAATAAAGTTTTGATATGTTCTCCTACAGAAACCGTGTCCCCTAGACTAGATAGGTACTAGGCCAAGCATTTTTGTGTTAGATAATCCTTGACCCTATAGGAAGCTTTAGACATTAACGACTTTTTCAAGTAATTTTTAAGTGCTGAAAATGGAAAAAGTCATTGACCTACACAAATGATTTATACTTACGGACACGAAATTTTCTAATGGCATTTTTTATTTTATTTAAGTATAGTATTTAAATTATGAATATCACAATTTTTCATAAAAGTGTCATGGTTCTTAATAACATAGGGCTATCGTAATTTGACAGATGAATTTATTTGTCGATGGTGAAACAGACCCTTACATATTAAGAATAAAATTTATTTGAAATTGTTGCTGCCATTTTCTACACTTGCCTTGTATGTCCGCGGCCAGTCATCGATAGCGGCACGGACCACATTATTAATTATATATCAATTTTGGCCATTGCTTTTGTTAATGATGACTTCAGACTCCAAATTTTTGTGAGGTATAGAGCAGACCTTCTCTTCTAGCTGAGGTATAGAGCGGATTAAGGTCGCAGAGCTGGAGGAATCTTGATGGCTATTAGTTAGATATTTTGACGCTCGAACCACCCCTCGGTTGTTTTGGCCTTGTGCCACCTGTGGTATATGTGTTCAGGCCTTATTTATAAGTCTTGCTATCTCTCTCTTCTCCTCTCTCTCTCTCCTGGTTGACTTTGTAGCATTGTATGTCGGCTCCGTAATAAATGACATCAGTTAATTAATCTTGTGTTTTACTGAGGATACGACAAATTGGCGACGAGAAACAACGAACCACGCACCTGTGGATATATTAATCAACCTTTATTCCCAGGTCTTCACTTTCCCAATTTTGCACATGCCCCATTTTTCACATTCCCAGATCATCACTTTCCCAATTTTTCACATTTTCAGATCATCACATTGCCAAATTATCACATGCTCAGTTCTCCACATGCCCGATTCTTCACATGCTCAGTTATTCACATGCCCGATTCTTCACATGCTCAGTTATTCACATGCACAATTCTTCACATTTTCAATTCTTCACATTATTAGATTTTCACAGTCCCAGTTCTTCACACTCTCTGTTTTTCACATGCCCAATTCTTAAACACCCCAACAAATGACAAGTACAGTCTGGACAAACGGCAAAACGATTACGTTCATTTTAACTAACGTGTATATTGTGATATACTTTTTCGCTACATTTTTATGGTATCAATATTTTGTGTCACTTAAGTTTAGATAAAATGTACCTATATAAACTGCAACAGTACCTATGGCAAAATCCATTAAATTCTTTGATATCACCTACGTAGACTACTCCTTGTTACGTTCGTACTGGCTAGGTAAAATTTTAAGCGCCATCTTATCGTTTTACGATTGTCATTATTGTCACATTATATGCGGTGTAAGTAGGTAACGTGATTTATTTACTTATTTGTAATGTTTTATTGATTACAATGGAGGCACCAAACGATAACTGTGTATTTATTGAAAGTGAAAAAGGAAAGAAGGTTTTAGTAAAGGGTGGATACAAATATTACTATCACAGAAAGTACGATTCGGGTAGCACAAACTGGCGATGCTCCAATTTATCCGAGTGTAATACTAGCATTACGCTAGACTCAAAAAATAACGTGACGCGTGAAGGAAAACATTTGTGTTTACCAGATACGTCGAAAAGAGAAATAGAAAAATGTCTTCACGCATGCAAACAAAAAGTACAAACATCTATGGCCCCAGTACAACATATATATGAAGACGAAATTAGTAAATTAAAAGAAGAGGGGTCTGGTTGTAACATATTAGCAGTGCCGGAATTTTCATCGTGCAAAAGTTCCCTTTACAGAGCGAGATATCGCTATTTGGGGATGACTAAAGGTACATTTCAAACCATAGAAGATGTTGAATTGCCATCATTTTTTTCTGATAATTTTGTAATTTATAATGGATGTTCAGCAGAAGACAAAATTATTATTTTTGCTACCGAGTTATCTGTAAATCTGATCAAAGAACAGGACACATATTATTCCGACGGAACTTTTAAAATGACCCCACATCCCTTTTATCAAACATACACTTTGCATGCCAATTTAACTGAAAATAGTGACGAAAATAGATTTATCCCGCTTGTATATGCGTTACTCCCAAATAAAACTGCGAAAACGTACAAAAGTCTATTTACCCTTTTAAAGGAAAAAATTGGCATGAAGATTTCAAATTTTAAGTGTGATTTCGAGATCGCAACTTTAAACGCGATCAGAGACGTATTTCCTGAGGCAAAAATAACCGGTTGCTATTATCATTACCAAAAAGCTATATGGGCCAAATCAAGAGAACTGGATCTACTGACATTTGAAGAAGGGTACATGATTACCAAATTATGTTGTGTGTTGGCTCACTTGCCCCCACATTCAATACCCGAGGCATATTTGTCAATTCAAGAAAAAATGCCAAATGAAGAAATTTTTCAAAAATTTCAAGATTACTTTTTGAGCTTTTGGTTACAAAAAATAACTGGTGACATATTCACGTGTTTTGATGAAAATGTCCGGACGACAAACTCTATAGAAGGTTGGCATCACAGGATGAATACCAAAATACCAAAACGCCCGGCATTTTTGCTCTTTGTAAGTCTGCTAAAAAAAGAGAGCAAATATCAAGACTTTCGTATTCGGCAAAGCCAGTTGCATTGCTCGGGGAAAAAACGTAAAAAAGGGGTTGTGAACATAAATAACCAAATTAAAAATATTGTAAATGACTGCATAATTGGAAAAATAGAAGTGCTCGATTGTTTAGATCGCTTAATTAAATTACCTACTCAATAGCGTGCAGGAGTAAGTAATAATAATAATCATAAGATTAAGAACAATATTTTACTAATTTAAGTTTTAGATAAGAAGATAATGATTTTTATTTAAGTTAGCATTGAGTAAAGAGTTGGTTACTCCATTGTTCTATGTAAATACTATGTTTTTACTGATAATAAATTCGTCTAACTTAAAATGATTTCGTTTCATTATTTTTTGGTCAGTAGTATACTTCTCTGACTATACTTTATGTGACATATTGTCAGTGTGAAGAATTGGGCATGTGAAAAACAGAGAGTGTGAAGAACTGGGACTGTGAAAATCTAATAATGTGAAGAATTGAAAATGTGAAGAATTGTGCATGTGAATAACTGAGCATGTGAAGAATCGGGCATGTGAATAACTGAGCATGTGAAGAATCGGGCATGTGGAGAACTGAGCATGTGATAATTTGGCAATGTGATGATCTGAAAATGTGAAAAATTGGGAAAGTGATGATCTGGGAATGTGAAAAATGGGGCATGTGCAAAATTGGGAAAGTGAAGACCTGGGAATAAAGGTTAATCAAGACAAGAAGTGTAAAAATAAAAGAAGAAACGATTGAAATTAAAATCACAAAATAAGCATCAGTGTGAAGTTAGCCAGGATTGCGACCGCCGCCGGTAACCAGCGGCGTTATATTCACAATAAACTAACCCAAAAGAAGTTGCTGCAAGTTGCGGTAAACATTCTAAGACCGAATCAACATCTTTTTGTTAAAAACGATGAATAAATATTCAATAACAAATGTCTACATTGGAGAAAAATGCGGAAAACTCAGACGAAGATTATAAGGAATTAGAAGAAAATGGTGATAATGATAGTGATACTATCGCACGGAACGTTGACATTAATAAGAAATCTTGGATATATAAGTTAAATAAGTCGGAGTTACAGAAAACTTTGCAGCAACTACAAATTAATTTCCAGCCGGAGGCTACCAGTCAAGATTTACGAAAAATCCTAAGCAACTTTTGTGATATAAAACGAAAAACAGAACGTCATAAGATGACCAATTACAATATACCGGTTTTTGACGGGAATAACTGGGAATGTTTCGAACAACAATTAGAGTGCGTAATTAAACTTAATGACATCTCCGACGAGAAAAAAGTTCCGTTGTTGTTGACAAAATTATCGCCACAAGCATTTGAAACACTGACCTGTCTCTGTGTACCTACAAAACCGATAAAATCCAAATATGAAGACTTAATTGATAAACTAAAAACAAAATACATCTAAAAACAATCAATTGCCCTGGAAAGGGTGGAATTTCGTAACAGAAATCAATTAACAACAGAAAGCATTGAGGATTATGTCTTGGCATTAAGAAAAATCGGTGGAAAATGTAAATTTGCGGATTTAGACGATCAAATTAAAGAAAAACTAATAGATGGTGTACACTCAAAGTTAATTAAATTTGAATTACTAAAAAGTGACATGTCTAAAACTCTTGAAGAAATGGTGAATTTAGCTAGGACTGTAGAAATAGCACTAACTCAGACTAAAGGAAGTTCAAAAGAAGCAGATACAACTGAAATGTTCTATTATGGAAAAACAATGAAAAGGACTAACGGCAATCAACGTGAGTACAGAGGGAATAGGACCAATTTGAGAAAACCACCATCTAAAAATAAAGACCGAAATGTAGTAAAATGTTTTTGTTGCGGTAACACTAATCACATGAAATCAGAGTGCAGACTGATAAAAAAGTTCTGTTCGGAATGTGGAAAACAGGGGCACATCTACAAAGTATGTCCACAGAATACCAGATACAGTCGAGCATATTTACTAGAACAAGAAGATAAAGTCGCTACAAAAACAATGGTTCCAGAGGATGATGTAGACTCACTCGGTGGATTGTTTCAAGAAGGAAATATATATGCGGTTAATGTAAGTAAAGTGCCCCCACATTACATTAGGGTTGAAATTGAGGGTATACCTCTAGATTTTCAGTTGGATACAGGTTCAGATGTAACTGTTTTACCATTTAAAGATAAAAATAAATTCTTTTCAAACAAGACAATTAGTGATTGTAATGTAAAATTCAAAAATTTCGACCAAACCATATCAAAACCAATAGGTCTGTTGGAAAATATACAGGTTACATATAAAAATCAACATAGAAAATTGAATGTATTTGTTGCACAAGATAATGTGCCCCGAATAATAGGCAGAGATTGGTTGAAAGAGCTTGGGCTTTGGCCACCTAAAATAGAAACTAATGTACTACAAGTTGATAATGATGGTAAAATTTCAGAAGCCGAACAACATGTAAAAGAAAAGTACGCAGAAGTATTCGGAGCTGGTTGGGGAAACTTCAAGGGTGAAACAATTAAGTTAAAATTAAAACACGACACCCAGCCGAAATTTCATCCAGTCAGACGGGTACCTTTTGCACTCAAAGACAAGGTAAAATTAGAAATAGAGAGATTACAAAAAAATGGAAGAACCAGTGGAACACAGTCAGTGGGGTACTCCGGTGGTACCAATTATAAAGGCTGATGGTTCTGTTCGCCTTTGTGGTGATTATAAAGTTACATTAAATCCGCATCTGGAGGTTGATCATTTTCCATTACCACATATAGATGAAATATTAGATACATTAAAAGAAGGAGAATACTTCTGCGAACTGGATTTAAAGGAGGCTTACCTCCAGGCTCCTCTTGATGAACAATCACAGGAATTAACAACTATTGTAACTGAAGTAGGTATTTACAAATATAAATATCTACCTTATGGTGTTAGTACTGGACCAGGTTCTTTTCAAAGAGTAATGTATAATAAATTGGCAGACATTCCAAATACCATAGTATTTATTGACAACATTTATATAGTGGGCAATAGTATATCAGAAACTAGAGACATACTGTGTAAAATACTAAGCAAGTTGCAGGAATGTGAATTTAAATTGAAGTTAGAAAAATGTAAACTCTTCAAAAAAAGTATTGATGTTTTTGGGTTTAGAATCACAAAAAATGAAATAAGCATTATAAAGTCCAATATTGATCCATTATTAAAAGCAAGCCCACCAACAAACATTACTATGCTGCGTTCATTTTTAGGAAAAATTAATTACTATTCAAGATTTCTGAAGAATATGGCTACAGTACTAACTCCATTGTATGAATGCACACAGAAAAATAAGTTTGTGTGGTCAAAGGAGTGTGATGATTCCTTTAAAGAAATCAAAAATAAGTTAGCTTCAGTACAGAATCTTAGACATTATAATCCAAATTTACCATTAATATTGTCATGTGACGCGTCCCACACTGGGTTAGCTGCTGTATTGTCAAATAGATGTTATAATGGTGGTCAAACCAATAGCATACGCTAGTAAAAAATTAAATTCTACAGAGCAGAAGTACTCTGCTATAGACAAAGAGGCTATGGCAATTATATTTGGTATAACAAAATTTTACAAGTACACTTATGGCCGACCATTTGAATTAGAAACTGATAATGCAGCTTTAGTTAGGATATTTGGTCCTAATAAGGGCATTCCTAAAATGGCAGCTAAAAGATTACAGCATTATGCAATTTTTTTATCAGCTTTTAACTATAAAATAAAGCATGTCAAAACAAGTTTAAACCCAGCAGATTACTTATCACGGGCCGCATCTGACAGTACTAATGATCATGTAGATTTGAATCCACTTTGTATGGAGGCTGAAGAAAGCATTAACAGTCACATACAACAGTCAGACTTAGAAAACTTAAACTGGAAAAATATACTGGATGCTACAAAAAAAGACTTGATATTATCAAAAGTTGTTAGACATAATGTAGATGGCTGGCCAGACAAAAGGAATGTGGATAGGGAGTTGTTACCCTATTTCAATAAGAAAAACGAAATTAGTTATGATAGAGGTTGTCTTTTCTGGGGCTACAGGATAATTCGCTGGGTGGGTGCAATAGTGGCACAATTCAAAATATTTGATTTTTTACCTAACCTCAAAAACGTGTTCTACAAAGCTTATTTTATACCATACAATATAGGCCTAACTCAAAAGTTTAGGCAATCTTCCCATAGATGGTTCTCGTGCCACTACTGCCGAGTAACAAAATAGTCTGTCGTTTTCTGCAACACTGGCTCTCTTTTAGTGTGCCGCCAGGACTCGCGACAAAGGCACGCCCGTGTTTATGCAATAGTGACACTTTTGAGTTGTGCCGATATTGTATTTATTACGTAAACGTTTTTTGAATTGTGACCTCTTTATATACAATAATTAATGTGCAATAGTTCAACGTGTACTCAAGAAAAACGAAAAGAAAATTACTTTATTCGGCTATACCAGAGCGGTAAGTACCTACACTACACTATTAATATAAATTGGCTTTGTCCTTGACTATATAGTCGTATTCTTAAAATATGATCTAGCTAAGTGGACAGAATCTTATACCTAAGATAGCAATCAATCATTTATTTGATTTATTTATTTACTATATATTAGTTAGACTAGTTAGAGGAAATACCTACCAATAGTTTAGCTACTTAGTTCTAAACCAAAAATAATTGGTTTGTCTATAAGTATCTATACTATTATTATATTACACAGGATATAATCGTTAAGTGTGACTAGGGGCCTATTGGATAATAAAGTACAGTCACCAGCAAAAATATATTACCCAAAATTGGCTGCAAAAAAATCTGACACGCTCTTATACAGTCAGTAGCAGAAGTAGCTAAGCGGGCCGCGTGTTCAAAATGACCAACGCACGTTCTTAATTTCTTATTAATAAAGTCGTGTGTAGTTCATTTTTAACAAGCGGCCCACTTAGCTACTTTTGCTGCTGACTGTACCTCTAGTAATAAAGACATGTCAGATATTTTTGCAGCCAATGTTGGATAATATATTATTGCCGGTGACTGTATAAGTGAATAGTATCTATTAGTGTTTTGTCTCGTAAATAAAACTACAAAATGAGACAAAATCCTAATACTATTATTAGCTTGTATTTAATTATACAATAGGTCCTAGGCGATTATTCCATAACTATAACAGATATAAAAAACTGATATCGAAAGTGCGTTATTTAATGAGCAAAATGACATCAATAACTTTTTAAAAATCAAACGAGAGATTTTGATATTAAACACTCCCATTCATTTATTATGAGATTAGTAGAAAGGTTTTAGTTTCCTGTTTAATCCCAAAATTTTGGATACATCTTGTTTGATTTCTAAATAGTTATTGATGTCATTTTACTCATTGGGTAACGTACTTTCGATAACAGTTATGTGTGTATGTATGTAACGAATAAACTCAAAAACAACTAGGCCAAAATTCTTTCACAATTCGAATGCTATATTATTCCAGATTAACATAGGCTAGAATAGTATTAGTACCCGGAGCGAAGCGAGGGCAGGTCACTAGTTAATTCTGTTTATTTGATGTTTATTTTAATTGCTTTGTTTTTTTTTCAGATCAATAAAACCGAAACCTAACTCTGAAGAATTACCTACTTCATCAAGAACATCTAATGTGAAAACTTTAAGAGGCCGTATACGATATTTTGCCGGTTTGCTTATTTTCGTGATTTTACAGTTAAAATACTGCTTTTCTATAAGTTTTAATGCACATTATGAAATATCTTTACAGTTATGATCGAATAAATGAGTTACGAATGAATGAGCTAGTTTTTTATTTTTGTCAAGTGTCATAATGCGAAATTTAGGTTGTTTTAAAACATTAAATATAACAATTTTTTCTTAATTTTTTGGATGTTTTTTTAAGCTACTGGATTAATTTCGAACTGAAGTTTATTACTCTTGTTTTTATTATATGAACGAGAGTTTTAAGTAGCCGAAATCAGAAACAATTTTTTGCTCATTTTCTATAAAATTTTACCAAGTTGGTTATTTTTTTACACAAAAAGTTATATAAAGGTGGTAAAAAGTATTTCATACATTTTTTAGGCGACAGTTACAGCAATAAATTGAATTTTTTTCATACCTTGTAGACGTTAAAACGATTCGTGAATATGCGATATTCTAAACCTCTTACAGCAGAATTCACAAAACAGTCGCCGGTTTCAGGTCGATTAATCAAAATCAAATAATAAAAACAAAAAAGTAGCTCATACATTCGTTGAAAATTTAAATTATCTTTCGTGATGCGCATTCAATTTTGTAGAAATAAAGTATTTCAACTGTAAAATTACGTAAATCAGCGAAATCGGCAAAATTTCGTATACGGCCTCTTAAGGGACGTAAAAAACACACCCGAAAACAGAAGTTTTTCTGATTTAGATTACAATCAGATGAAACAACTGTTTAAGGGACGTGGACGTGCAATGCTAGAAGCCGCTAAGGCTCTTCGTGAATCACCACCGACTATTAGTGAATTCGAATTATACGAAAGCCCATTGAAATCTATAGATAATCTTGAGCAAGAATACAGACCAGCAACACCTGTACCAAGTTATAAACCGAATAGTGACCGCATCAATATAGATATAATATTGTCTTGAGAAGTATTGAGGCTTGAGGTTTTTTTTTTCTCAAACAGACATAATGTGAGACTAAAAAATAAGTACCTACTTAATTCTCTTAAGGTTGTACTTAAAAAAATGTTGTTATTTTTATAGAAGTTTAGTAAACATACTTATTAGTAACAATAAACTCTTAACAATTTGAAAGAGTATTTATTTCGTAAAAACCTGATTAACATCGTGTATGTTTTTCTTATTTTAAAACTAAGCTTCACTATGATTTTCAACGAAATAATAAGAGTTAACTCAAAAATCGTAAATATCCTTTTGTGCAATAGGGGCACAACTTTAAATACCTATATTTATGCGTTTATAATTTAAAATACCAAAAGTATATAAAATATAGACATAATTCATTTTAAGTAAAATACCATCAGGAATATAAAAAAATAAACAAGAGTATGATAATACTTTTTTAATTAGGTTATTTTTACATTATTGTTGCCTGCAGCCAAGTTTTATAACTTTGGCAGTCCTTTTCTAGAAATTTTGATATTTTGACTTATGCCACTTTTGCACTCACCCAGCGAATTATTCCCCATTCTTTAAGAAAGTTACTGTTAATAGAACTGCACCGCAGCCATTTTGGCACTGTGCGTATGAAACAGATTGCCCGTTCATATTTCTGGTGGCCTAGTATAGATTCTGAAATAGAAACCATAACAAACAACTGCATCACATGCTTATCGAATAGGAATAACCCTACAAAGGGTCTCCAAAAGTCATGGCCAGTAGCACCTACTGTGTGGTACCGAATTCATGCTGATTATTTAGGACCATACTATAAAAAAATGTATTTAGTGGTTATTGACAGTTACTCAAAGTGGCCGGAAGTTATAGAAATGAATACAATTAACGCATCTCGAACCATTGAGGTTTTTAAAACTTTATTTGCAAGGTTTGGTTACCCCGTACACTTGGTAACTGACAACGGCCCATCATTTGCGAGCCTAGAATTGAAAAATTATTGTTTGTTAACTAACATTAAGCATACCTTTTCCCCACCATACCACCCAGCCACAAATGGTGCAGCAGAAAGATTTGTAGAAATATTTAAAACACATGTAACAAAAATTAAAGAAAGTGGCAACACCATCAGTGCTGCAATTAATTTATTTCTTTTTGATTACCGAAACATGCCGCATAGCACAACGGGTGTGACGCCAGCTAAATTAATGCTAGGTAGAGAGTTAAGATCTAGGTTTTCTTTATTAAGACCACCACCGATAATGGAAAAATCACTTGAAATGTTAGAAAAACAAAGAAACATAGCGTCAGGCTCTAGAATAGTTAGGTTTAAAGTAGGGGAGAAGGTTATGGTTAAAGATTATAGGAAAGATCACAAGCCATGGATCCTTGGGATGATTATACAGGAGTCTGTACCGGACACCACTTACATTGTTGAGGTGGAAGGGTGTAAATGGAAAAGGCATGTAAACCAACTAATAAATTGCAATAACAGTTTATTAGAAGACTGAACTAAGTATAACAATCATTCGTAGGACTTCGTCTCGATGTGCACTAAGTGTGATGCCAAGAATTGTAATTGTTATTAGTAATAGTATGTGATAACTAAGTTAGGTACGAATTTATAGCTATAAATTCATAGGTTATAAAATGGTAGGTACATTAACCATTCGTAGGACTTCGTCAGTTGTGCACAATAGGTGTGATGCCAAGAATGAGTTAAGGTACCTACATTTTGTATTTGTTGGAATTCTCCAACATCGTACATATTAAGTTGTTGTTGTTATAAAACAGGAGATATACATCTCTTCATACTTTTAGTAAAGGGGAGGAATAGAAAGTATGTGTGTCAGTTCTGGTGGTGGAGAGCGTGGTATATGTGTTCAGGCCTTATTTATAAGTCTTGCTATCTCTCTCTTCTCCTCTCTCTCTCTCCTGGTTGACTTTGTAGCATTGTATGTCGGCTCCGTAATAAATGACATCAGTTAATTAATCTTGTGTTTTACTGAGGATACGACACCACCTGTGTGGACTCCTGCTGAAATACGAATGGTCGCCCTCTAAATAGCGTCTTGAGGTAGAGATTTTACGAACTGATATAAACATACATCGACACTAACTTTGACGCCTTTTTCACTTCAGTCGGGCCATAGAAGGACATTCCCAACTAAATCATAATTGATGATGGATGATGGCTGTTTAATACAAAACATACAATAATTTATTTAATAGTTCTTTTATATTTGAATTGTGGCAAGGTTCCTGCTAGTGCTGGTTTTGAATGTTTTTAGCTGGCAACTCTCTCTTCCTTTTCAACATCAAAACAGCGAACGTGTGCTCTTTTGTAAAACATCTTTAAAATATATATTGTTGCTAACTTCGTACTAATCCTTTGACAGCCGGTGACAGCTGCCAACTAGATCTGACATCTGACAGTTTGAGTTTGCTGGACAGTTGTTTACGTTTTTACTTTGTTTTTTTAAGTTGTACAGAATTTATTTTAAGTTTTTCATAAGTAAAAATATAAATAATAAAACTATTGTATAGGTATGTGACGTGTTTTATTGCATGCAGTTGTAGGGTAGCAGAGCTGTCCTAATGGCGGCAAGAAAGCTGACTAGTAATGTAAGCCCAGACCGGAGTTTCTCAAAATTAAACAGATAAGAGGTCGTGTAATAGTTTTGATTTAACTCTGTTACATTTTTGCCTGAACTAGTATTTTGAAAAATACTACTAACATTAATTAGCGTTGTTACAGTTTGTTTAATTTTTCCTGATAGCGTTTTAAAATAATAATTTTAATAATTTTATGTTCAAAAATCACTTAATATTTAGCTTGAAGTACATTAAAAAAAAAACGATTTTTTATATTTTAATTTCCGTAGGGGAATTTATTTACTTTAATTCTACAAAAATGTATTGGTTCTACCAATTCTTTCTCCCTTTATATATAATAACTATAATTGTCCTGTTGACTACTTATATTGCCTTGAATTTTATTCACAAAAACGCGTATCACATTCTAGCTCTCAAGAGATTTCTATTCTACTCGTGAGCCAGTAGCGGGAATAAGAGAAATTATGCTCATCCGCAAAAACCAATCATTCATCGCTATTCACTTCTCTATCATTTTCTTTAGTCGGATAGTTGCCTAATTTTAAGTAAAGAAGCTTTAAATATTGCATTGCAAATTTAACATTTTTATTGCGTCAAAATCTTGATTGAACACTTAAAACGTGAGAAAGACATATGTAATGACAAGTCTGCACTGTTTTCGTGAATTGTCAAATCACTTTACACAATTTTCGGCTCTATGGCAGCCAGGTAAGGATCGTTTTTGCAGTTCGATTACATATTTTTGATCTTGCATCATGTCACATATAAAGGCGGTTCCACCTGTCATTCGATGCCTATGCTTTCACGGTGGATAGATATTTATGCCGGTGAGAGTGGTCACATAATTTTGATTTTGTAGGTAATCAAATATTTTTGAGCGACCCGATCCGATATTTATGCTGATACAGTATAACGATATTTATGCTGATACAGTATAACGATGTTTATGCCGTCCAAAAAGCATCACATATTTTTACTGAGGTAATGTCGTCACATACTTATGAGCCCAATGGAGCATCATTTATTTATGAACGACCAGATCCGATATTTATGCTGATACAGTGTAACGATGTTTATGCTGTCCAAAAAGCATCACATATTTTTACCAAGGTAATCTCGTCACATTCTTATGAGCATCATTTATTTTTGCACGGCTGTTGATAGTAATATATTTATGCTGGTGACTGTACAGAGTGAGCTTTTTGATTTTCTCGTTTTATTCAGGACCTATTGTTTTGTTTTAATATGTGATATACAAAAGATGTCTCGATATGTTTTTATAAATGAACATCAACTCAGTCTTCAAAACATTTTAAGGCGCAATTCGCCTACTGAACCCATCAACTGCTCACAACTTCAGACTGTAACATATTATTATGGTTTGAAGGCATCCACTTTTTTGGCCACTAGATGTTTGATTGAATTAGCAAATAACTATAAAGATAAATATCCTTTGGCCTCACAAGCCGTGCTAAAAATACCTTTGTTGACGATGTGCTGTCTGGTGCGGATGATATGGAAACACTTCATGAGCTAAAAAATCAAATAATAGAACTGCTTAAAGTAGGTGGATTTTCTTTGCACAAATGGTGTTATAACCACGGTCCCCTTTTGAATGACATCCCAGTCGAGCACAGGCAGTTTGACAATGTAGAGATGGGTACAATGAAACCGTTAAGACACTAGGTCTTATATTTCAGATGAATTAAGCTTGTCTAGCTATATCGTTAAGGAAGAAAAACAAAACACAAAAAGAAAAATACTTAGCTTTATAGGGAAAATGTTTGACCCACTTGGTTTAATTGGCCCTGTGATTGTGGTCGCCAAACTATTCATGCAACAGCTATGGTCCCTGAACATTGGCTGGGATTCTATAATTCCTGATGAACAGTTTCCATACTGGTCCAAGTTTCTAAATAATTTAAACCAAATGGGTCAAATTAAAATAAATACATATGTATTAAATGCACATGGTACATTTGGGTAGTTCTACCAGCGTTTCAACCGCTTTGACTTCGGTGTCGCATTTTTAACCATTTCCCTGTACGAGTAGGATAACCATTTTCGGTTATTTTCTAGGAGTCCAGGCATTCTTCAAAATAACCGAAAATGGTTATCCTACTCGTACAGGGAAATGGTTAAAAATGCGACACCGAAGTCAAAGCGGTTGAAACGCTGGAAGAACTACCCATTTGTATCCAATGTAAAGTTAGTAGGGTATGCAGTTGCATCCCTTAAAGCCTTTGGAAGCTGTCTCTACTTGAGAGTTTTTATGAAAGATGGTTCTGTAAAGGTAAACCTATTATGTTCAAAGTCTCGTGTAGCACCATTAAACAAATCCCACACAATACCGCAACTTGAGCTCAACAGCGCACTCCTATTTGCCCAACTGGCTCACAGAGTGATTAAAACTTTAAAGATTAGAGTAGCTCATGAAGTCTTCTTATATAGTGACTCACAGATTGTGTTGTCATGGGTAAAATCAGGTGCAGTAAAAGGCAACCTATATGTAAATAATACACTCGGCGTCAAAAATATCGCCCCTCCGCGAAAATCAGATTCAAGCTAATCTAGACCTTAGCGAAATTATGTTACATAATTAATATTAGTATCAATTAAAAGCACGTTTAATGTGTTTTAAATTAATAATGTTTAATTTAAACAAAACGTAAATGAATGAATCAGAGCGTTTCGAAAAAAAGTGCACAAATACTCGTTTGAAGTTCGCGAGTTGTGCCCTTTTCCAGGGGTATAAAATGCCTGTACAAGGTCAAATGTCAATCATTCACTATCCAGACGCCGAAGAGAACACATGTGATGTCGCTCGGCAACTCAATTTAAGCCGTCATGCTGTCCGCCGAGTATTTCAGCGGTTCCAGGAGACTGGGGGCTACATCAGAAGACGTGGGGCTGGTCGGCGACGCTGCACATCCGAAAGAGATAATCGCTTCATCGTGACATCATCTCTACGCAATCGCTTCGCTAGTGCTGTTGAGGTGCAACAACGCCTCAGAGAAGCTCGGACAAGATCAGTTAGCATCTCTACGGTTAGAAGAAGACTGCGAGAGAAGGATATCGTGGCTCACAGGGCTGCTACAGGCCCAATGTTGACCGCACAGCATCGCAGAGATCGCTTGCAATTTGCCCGCGACCAAATTGGACCGTCGATTGGACGTTTGAGAAATGGAGGCAGGTTCTCTTTACCGATGAGACGAGAGTCTGTCTTTATTGCAACGACAGGCGGGCCAGAGTCTACAGAAGGTCGGGCGAACGATTTGCTCAAGCCTGTATTGAAGAGACAGTGGGCTACGGAGGTGGCTCTTGCATGTTCTGGGGGGGCATGTCTATAGACGGCAAAACCGACCTTGTCTGCGTCTCCAGGACTGGAGGCACTCGCGGCCAAGGGTCCTTGAATGCTCGCCGATATATTGCCGAGATCCTGGAAGAGCATGTGATGCCATATGCGGGTTACGTCGGCTCTGGGTTCACATTAATGCACGACAACGCTCGCTCCCACACTGCATTAATTGTTCGGGATTATCTGGAGGAGGTCGGGATTCCCGTTTTGCCGTGGCCAGCCAGGAGTCCTGACTTAAACCCGATTGAACACCTTTGGGACGAGCTGAAGCGACGGGTTCGGTCACGAGATGCCGCCCCTACCACCCTGCAAGATCTTCAGGACGCAGTCATCGAAGAATGGGGCAACATTCCACAAGAGGACATCGTAAAGTTGGTGCGATCAATGAAAGACCGTTTAGAGGCAGTGATAAGGGCAAGGGGGGGGTAACACTAGGTTATAAGTTAATTTTAGGCACTTTTTGTAAAATTTTGTTATCCATTTATTGTTGTAAATTTAAACTTGAATAAACATTTTTCAACTGTTCGCAATGTCATTTCCTTTAATTTTTGACCCCGAGGAAAAATCTATTTTTTTTTAATATTCCAAAAAAAACACTTTATTACCTTTCAAATGATACCTAACAATCATATTGTTGTCCTTGATCAAATAGGGTTTAAAGTCGGTTGTAATTATTTTCCGAGGAGGGGCGATATTTTTGACGCCGAGTGTAGTCAAGCAGATTTTGACTTGACAGAAAAATCGAATTGGTTCTATGTGAGGACAACTCAGAATCCAGCTGATTAATTGTCAAGAGGCGTACAACCACTAAATCTCCAGCATAGTTATACTTGGTGGCACGGATCACCTGATTTAAGTGATGTCAAATATACTCATTAAAACTCTGAAAAAATTAAGCAACCACTAGAGACTCCAAGTGTACAATTGGATGAGCCTGTTGATGAGGTGGATAACATTTTGTGCAATACCACAAATGTAGAAATAAATAACTTATTGAAAAGATATTCAAATATTCACAAGCTACAAAAAGTAATTGGTTTCATTTATAGCTTTTATAGTAACTGTTTGAACAAAAACAATAAAATAACAAGCAGTGACCTAACTTCAAAAGAGCTACGTGATTCCATGTTGATGATTATACGTTGTACTCAGAGGGAACACTTTGCAAAGGAATTGGTCTCGCTTTCTAAAAACAGACCTGTAAATATAGGTGATCAAGTAGCTTTCCTAGATAAAAAGGGTATCATCAGAGCCGTGGGCAGGCTGCAAAATGCAGACAATTTGTCAAATGACAAACGGCACCCGCCAAATACTGCCCAAGAATTTGTTTATTACTCATCTCATAGTAGAAACAGAGCACCTAAGGCTTATGCATGCAGGAGCTAGGTTAGTGTTAGGCTCTCTGTCTCAAAAGCACCATCTGGGTAATTATCTCAACCACATTTTTTGAGCGGCGGACGTGACAATTGGGGTGTAAAGTACATGTATTGGAAAACTATTTATTTTATAAATAATCTTACTCAAAGTTCCATATTGAGCCAAAGTTAAAATTATTATTAACTTATTATATTTATCGTAAAAAAATATTTTCAATCCAAAATCAATTTTGGTGTCGTGTCCTGTACTTCCCGCATATACTGATATGTCGTGGTACAAACTTATTAAGCCTCAACTAGACTTATATTTTAGTTATCTGTATTCCTTATTAGTTGAGGTATTTTAAAATGTATCAATTATTGCATTTGCAAGTAAAAGGAAACTGGGAGCAGTGTAAATAAAACTGTCCAAGCGAAATAGTTAATTTTGGTGGTGAATATTGAAATTGATTTTATGATCGAACGAAACGTGATTAAACAAACAAATATAGCGTCAGATGTTCGTTCAGTTTCACTCCAGCAATAGACGGTGAAAGATTTGTACCATCTTTCTGCGTCTTCCCGCTAAACACATAAGTATCTAATTTTGGTGGTATGAAATACACTTTATTAATCGTGATAACTTAGATAAGTCATTATTTCGCAAAAAGTTTTGTTGTATGATAGTTTTTTCAAATATGTTTATGGTGTCTTTTTAACTGTAACGAGTTAAGTTTTTGTTAAACTAAATTATTTGTTTTTAATTTTAAAAAAATGTTAAATTTTATAATTTTGGTGGCTTTTGCGAAACACCAAAATTATCAAAATTTCTGGTCTCCACCAAAATTATTTAAACAACAAATAATCATTATTTATTATATTATAAACTTACGTTTTGGATTTTCAAAAATAACAAGGAAGATTCCCTAACGATTATATTTTAATTAGCCCGATATGTTATTATTGATCGTGAGTTTTTCTAAGAAAAGTAATTTTGGTGGATGATAACAATTTTGGTGGTACATAATTAGTAAAATCGTTATATCTTAAAAAACACTTGGTATAATAAAGGGCCATTTTAACACTGTTTTTATAATGACTAATGACGTCACTTAAACGTTTAATTGTAAACCCTACTAAGAAAATAAAAAATACCACCAAAATTAGGATAATTTGACGCTTGTTGAAATTCACCCATCTAGTAAATGGAATTCAAAAAGTCAAAAAAGTGGTGCATAAATGTGTTAAATGTGTACGTATGAAAGCTAAAGCAGTTGATGGGGGACTTGCCTAAAGAAAGAATCACTCAGAGTAGGCCCTTTCAGCATGTTGGCATTGACTTTTGTGTAGGGCTTGCAATTCGAATATTCGAATAATGCGAATATTCGGTTCTTTCTGATATTCGAATAACGCGGTGAATAGTATTCGAGTATTCGAATATTTATGGTTATTTGGACAGACGGATGTAACATTGCTTAGGCACTAATCGAAAATTATCGGGGATGGTCGGCTCTCTATGTCTCACTCCCGCATCCCATTCACCCACCTCCAACCTTTTCTTTTTCAAATTCTTCTCCACTACTGGAGGTTGGCAGCATAAAACTTCAAAAAAAAAACAACCTTGGAACCCTTTAATGTAGCAATATTATTAACTTGGTGATTAACTTACTTAGTTTTAATTTTGTTGTTGATTCTGTCTTTATTTAATTGTTATAAATCGTTGCTATTCGTAACTTTAGATTTTTTAGAGATAATTATTTAAATTCAAGTTATTTTGTTGTTATGATTTATGATTTCACGATGCTTTTACTTATTTTAATCACTTCGTTGATTACTTTTGTTAATTTGTAAAATTGTATGTAATGGTTCAGTTTAGTTTAAATGTAAGGTAGTTGAGAGAATTTTCAATCAGCAAACTTACATTGTATTGTATCACAAAATTCACTAATATCATTATAGTTTTGTGTTGATTACATTAATAATTTAACACATACATATATTTCACAATTTTAATTATTTTCTTTTAGTTCTGTTGTTGATTCTGGCGTGCAATTGATACTAAATCGTTGCTGTTCGTACCTTCTGCAGTTCTTTTCAACATAATAATATTAAAATTATAGTTATTTTTATTCATTTTATACAACCAAGTACTTTTTATTTATTTAAAATATTCATGTGGATTTTTTGAGCTTTCAGACTGATAATAAGTGAAAATGAGCATCATCCTGTATTTTTCTTTAATTTTCAGTTAATTCGAATAGCATTCGAATTATTCGAATACATTCAAATGAAAATCAAATATTCGAATATCTGAATCTATCTAATATTTGCAAGCCCTACTTTTGTGGCCCATTCAATGTAAAAGTTGCTCGGGTAAGAAATCCCATTGTAACTAAAGGCAATATTGCACTTTTTGTATGCTTTGTTGTAAAAGCAATCCATTTAGAACTCGTGTCAGACCTCTCAACTGAAAATTTTCTAGCATGTCTGAAGCGATTTATTTCTAGGCGTGGCATGCCCACAAACATATATTGTGACAATGCTAAAACCTTTAAAGGTGCATGTAATACTATGAAGAAGTTATATGAACTGCATTCCTCCAAAAATTGTAGAGATGCAGTTAAACATTTTTGCTCTCAAAATTTCATTACCTTTAATTGGATACCAAGCTATTCTCCGACCTTTGGAGGGATTTGGGAAAGTGGAGTGAAAGGTGTTAAACAGCACTTTAGATGAGTAGTACGTAATGTTTGTTTAACATATGAAGAGCTCAACACTGTAATCATTCGAATAGAGGGAATATTGAATAGTAGACCTCTAATTTCGGCAATATGATTTGGGAAAGTGGAGTGAAAAGTGTTAAACAGCACTTTAGATGAGTAGTACGTAATGTTTGTTTAACATATGAAGAGCTCAACACTGTAATCATTCGAATAGAGGGAATATTGAATAGTAGACCTCTAATTTCGGCAATATGAATATTGAATAGTAGACCTCTAATTTCGGCAATATCTAACGATTGTCAATATATATAACCCCTGGACACTTCCTTATTGGGAGTGCCTTGACGAGCTATCTTGAAATTGACTTAACAGAGACATCGGTACATCGTTTACGTTTCTGGAATTTGTGTACAAAGCTTAAGCAAGACATTTGGAATTCATGGTCAAGAAATTATTTAACAACTTCAAAGGCGTCCCAAATAGAACTATCAGCAACCTATCTTAAAGGAGGGCGACTTAGTTTTTGTAAAAGATATGAACACCTTACCTTTAGACTGTCCAATGGCCAGTGTTGTAAAAACGTTCCCAGGAAATGATGGTAACGTAAGGGTAGCTGATGTAAAGATGAAAAACAAACTCTATCGCAGAGCCATCACTAAATTGTCCTTTACCTATAGTGTAATTTGTAATATCTTTTGGGTTTCTTTTTTAGTTTGAGCAAGCTATCGTGCTATAACTGTAATTTTGCCTGGCCCCAACTATGTTTAATACAAAACATACAATAATTTATTTAAAAGTTCTTTTATATTTCAATTGTCGCAAGATTTCTGCTAGTGCTGGTTTTGAATGTTTTTAGCTGGCTTTTATGTGTGCTCTTTTGTAAAACATCTTTAAATATAAATTTAAACGTAATTCCTGCGCATTTTGATTTTAACATGCGTATGCAACACTCGGGGAATCGCATTCCCCGTCCCTATCGTTACGCTTGTTGTAATTCGCTTAGGTATTAAAAAAAACCTGTAAACCGTTTCTGTTTTTTGCGTACCGCTTTAACGAAACTCTGCATCCTTTGACTTTTATTGTTATTGCCGCGCGTTCAGGAGATGCCAAACTTATTATTCGATAAGCTTGTAGTCTAGGGAATGCAAATAACCGGTTAAAACCGGTTATTAAACCGTCTTTTTCATACTAAATTCGGTTATTTGCATTCCCTGTTGTAGTCCCAGGTCTACATTGAGCATTTGTTTCACGGTGCTTCTAGTTAAGCCCATCTCTAAAGTCATCAATTTCTATCTGAGGACTGGATTTATTGCGATGCGCGCCTTGATTGCTTTTATGACTCTTTGGGTTCTTGTTATCCACACTAGAATGTTCATTGCACCTTTTGATAGTACGATACACGAACTTCTTCTTTATTTTTAAGTTTTTGAACAGGTGTTCGGCGAATAGCCACAACGGTGTAATGCAATTACTGCTTGTCCTCTTCCAGTGAACACTCCATAGGGATCAATAAATATTATAATCATAATTTTGCGTTTTATTAATAATTAAACAATAGATTTTTCTGGTCGCAGGTCTAAATTTAACCCTTAGACGCATGCGGTATCAAAAATGATTTCAAAAATCGTTCAAAATCCATCATGTAAATACTTTTTTCCTACTCCTGTACTTTTATCTGTCATTTATATAGTCACGAACACTAATATAAGAATACAAATAATATGTCCGCAGAACATTCCGCAGAAAAGTCTATCTTGTCTATGCCCCTTAACAGCACTTGTGCTTTTTTGAGCCAAAACGACATGCCTAGCTGCCAAAGCTTACACCTTAGGTTAATTTGACCAATCAAAATACTTCACCAAATTAATCCACCAATCACAATACACATTGACTGTCAATCGGAACGTTAGGTTCTTTTTGGTATGTAAACTCTTTTACTAATTTAACTCTAAAAAAAAACATGGTATCAACCAACCAGAATGCAGCTATATTAAAATTGACCAATCAGTTGAAAGAATTCATTTCTCAAATCATTAGGTGTTTTTTAGTCCCCATTTCACAAGTTAAATCGATTGTGCAACTTTTTTTAAAAATTCAATATCTGGCAAGTAAGTGCACATCAATTTAAATACAAAGTTAACCATAGACACATATTTTGTAATTTCGAATGTTTCCCTCTAGTTTGTTCTGTGCTTCGTTCGTTCGTATTCTAACCTAGGCACATATATTAACCCACTCAATGCCGAAAACGTGATATCGCGTCCGATGTATATTTGATCGTAATGCCGGGGACGCAA
Source organism: Acleris holmiana (assembly GCA_949316455.1). Taxonomy (NCBI): domain Eukaryota; kingdom Metazoa; phylum Arthropoda; class Insecta; order Lepidoptera; family Tortricidae; genus Acleris; species Acleris holmiana. Next base: position 36,470,852 of record OX438762.1, read on the forward strand.
ATTCGCGTCCTGGTGATATGTTTTTGCTCGAAAACTATACTTTAAAGCTGAAACCCAGAAATTACTTTCTTTTTGAAGGAGAATGTTGCTGGTTTTTGTTTTGGGTGCACTTGTAATTTTCATCGTTTTTCATCTCGGATGCCGAAGACACCATATCGCATCCGATGTATATTTGATCGTAATGCCGCGGACGGGAATTCGCGTCCTTGAAATGTTAACGTAATGCCACGGACGCGAATTCACGTCCTCGCGTTCAATGCGGCGGCATCGCGCGATATTATGTATTTGGAGCATCGTCAATGAATGGGTTAATGAAATGTTGGTAATTTAATTTGGCATTTTATTTGAAACCTAGTTGTAGAAAAAGTATTGTATGCAACGGTGTATAACTAAGTCAAAAAATACTCGTGGCGTCTTGCTTTACGATGTTCGCCTGTAGCTCACATCGTAACCACACCACTCGTCTTTTTTGACCTCTCTTATACAACTGTTGCATAAACTACTATAATCTCGCTATTAAGGTTGAAAAACGTTTCCTTTGCTCGAATACTTGCAAAAAAATATCACCAAGCAACGCTCAAAGCGGCGGTCATTTCATGAAACATCAATTTTTTTTAAATCGGGCGGTTGTTTTTTGCGACAGTAAAATTCCAAGTTTGAATTTTAGAGTAAAAAAATCTGCATAGCAAAGGTTAGTGCTTACATTTATTGAATATTATGTAAGTTTTCTCCTCCAAGAAAAAAGTTTTTCTTTTTTCATACATATAATATAATAAAACAGTATTTTAATTTTTGAAGCACCGTGCCTGGCTAATCTAAGTGTTCGTGCCCCCATCGAGAAAAAAGAGAAAGTTTGAGCTAGTCCAATAAGATTCCTAGCCTCGCTCAGCGCAGCTCTCCTATTGGTAGATTTTTTCCTCGCACACCGCTCCTCTACCTCGCACAGCTCTTAGGGAACAGCAGCCTAAAACTCGATGGAGGTACGATCACTTAGCTTAACTGGCACGGCCTTAATAAGTCTTATCCATCTCATGCTTTCGTCACCATATTACATCTGTCATCCGCCATTTAGAGAATACGCATAGTATTTAAATAACCTTCAGATCCGTTACGAATGTTACGATAACAACTAAGAAATGCAGAGTCCTGCATCGGTAATGGAAGTGATAAATTGAACAACACATCGATTATATTAAACATACCCGGATGTATTTGAGGATGTTGAGGATGAGGAAGACCTTGCAATGGAGTCACACCTAACATCCCAGGATGGTGCTGCAAAAAAAAAAAAATCAAACAACCAATGTAACATTTACCTACCAAAATAATTGAGAAAGTTACTTTACATACATACATACATAACATCACGCTTTCATTCCCAGAGTGGGGTAGGCAGAGCTACAGAAATACCAACAACTCTAAAAAGACTTGTTGATGTTTCTATAACCACATTTTGCAACATTTAATAGAACGTTATCGCGGGGGCAAAAACAAATATGTTATAATACGCATACTGTGTGTCCCTGGATGAGGTGCACAAACGAATAGGCATAAAACTCGATGCAATTCCACCAACAAAAAAGATTTAATTTTTTTAGGATTAAACGAAAAGGGCACTTAATAGGCGCCATGTGTCTTAGAGCAAAGCGTGGCATACTATTTAAGGATTAACTATTAAAAAAATCTTTGAGTACTGTCAATTACCCCCGTAATAACGAAAAAATAAATGCAGATTATTTAAAAATTAAACATATTTTTTTTGGTCTAAGTAAATTTTTATTTTTCAACGTAGTCCCCATGTAACTCAATACACTCGGTCCATCGCTTTTCTAGCTGTTCGATTTGTCCAACCCTTCTAAATAAGCGTTGGTTTCTGCGATGATTTCTCCGTTGGAACCAAATGTTTTTCCACCCAGCCATTTCTTTAAGTTTGGGAAAAGAAAATAGTCGCAGGGGCCAAATCTGGAGAATGAGGCGGGTGCGAGAGCAATTCGTAACGCAACTCGTGGATTTTAGCCATAGCAATTGTACGCTTACCATGAGTTGCAATTACCGTACTCGCTAGCAAGTCGAATGCTCTATCCCTCACAGTATTGTTTTAGAGTAGGAGGGACAGCATTAGAATCTCTAGCGAGTATTATATTAACGAGAAAGCCTAAAGAACAGTGTTTTTAATCCACGACGGCATGCCTCATTCTAAGAACTAATCAATCGTCTTACGTAAAAGTGTGCTAGAGTTTTAATTCTGTGAATACCAAGTCAATATGCAAACGTTCTATGTGAGAGTACCCACAGTAGCGCAATGCATATCGGGCAACGTCGCCGCACAGAATAAGAACTAAAGACATAGAAGGAGCGATAAAATGAAAGGCAAAATACAGCCAGCTGATATGCACATTAACAGTGATTAAATTTAACATTGTATGATTGTATGGTGAAGTTAGTACTATAAAAAAAATATGTAAATGTAATTATCTTAAACATTTAGTATTATTCATTAGATAACTTTAAAAACAATATCAATAACATTTCAAAATATAATGATTATATCGACGTTTACATTATAAGTTATCGACATGTTACACCCCTAACCGTAGCCGACGTTTATTGCCCTACCGGCCAGATAGTTTTGGGGATAGTATAAATAAATAAGTTTCGTCACTGTCGCTACTCATTTTCTTAGTTTATATTTTAACTTTTTAAGCTTAAGGTCTGATATTTATTTCCACAGAAAATACGTAAACTTCTTAGCTTTGAAAAGAAAAGTTATCACACCACCGGCGGCGTTCGTAATGTTGCAGTACTGTGCCAAGCTAAAAATACTAGCCAATCACAAAGCGTAGTTTTTTTATGCCCTAGATACAGCAGCAAGTTTAAGTAGATTTTTGACAGATGACGCGATGCTGCTACGTTCCAAAACGCCATACATTTTCAATTTTGTACCGCATCGAGTCTCCTTCAACAAGGGCACATATTATTTAAATATGTAGTTCTATTTTCAATTTTTTTTCGGTTTTCTAAAGCGTATCGAAATAGTTATTTCGGTTGTTTCGGAAGTAACATAGACTATTCAACGATGAAAAGAGTGGCGTTACAGTATTCTCTATGAAATCTTAATACACAGATTTTAATCGACGAGTACAAAAAAATATTTTTGTACTCGTCGATTAAAATCTGTGTATTAAGATTGAATAGTCTCGTATCGAAATAACTATTTCGATACGCTCTAGACAACCGATTTTTTTTTTAAATAGAATTTCGTATTTAAACAATATGTGCCCTTGTTTAAGGAGACTCGATGCGGTACAAAATGGCCAATGTATGGCGTTTTGGAACGTAGCAGCATCGCGTCATATGTCAAAAATCTACTTAAACTGGCTGCTGTGCTGCTTGGGAATAGAATTCCACACGGAGGACTCTACAAGTTGGACATGATGACGATCATTCCAATAAAGTATGCAGCGATTGAGGTTAATGCTCTAACTGGTTCCAACATGCTACAGATGTACCACGAGCGCCTTGCTCACCAGGACAAAAGACATGTCATTCGCGTGGTAAAACGTGAGTTAGGCATTCAACTGAGTCCAGACAAAGTGAAGTGTAAGGGCTGCATATATGGAAAGTCGCATCGAAAGCCCTTTGGAACAAGGGAAAGAGCAACATCCGTTGGAGAGCTGATACATACTGATGTGTGTGGTCCCTTTGCAACAAAAAGTATATCGAAATACCAATACTTCGTATTATTCAAGGACGATTACTCAAGTTACCGTATGGTCTACTTTATTAGGTGTTAAAGTCTGAGGTGAAGGATAAACTTCTTCAAATGCTTCAAGAAGTGAGAAACGCTGGGCATACTGTCAAGACTTTACTGAGTGACAATGGTGGTGAATTTGACAATGAAGCTGTCCGTAAAATACTGCAAAGTTTCGGCATCAAGCATCGATTAACAATGCCATACACGCCTGAGCAGAACGGCTGTAGTGAGCGGGAGAACCAAACGCTTGTAGAGGCTGCTAGATCGATAATGTATGCGAGAGGAGAAATGCCGCAAGTACTTTGGGCTGAGTTAATCAACACTGCTGCTTATGTACTCAACAGGACCGGACCTACAAGAATTGAAGGAAAAGCACCTTTTGAGTTATGGCATGGGAAGAAGCCTAAGATAGCTCATCTGAAGATAATTGGAAGTGAATGCTTCACTGATATTCCGAAACAGAATCGCAAGAAAATGAGTAAGAAGGCTGTTAAAGGCATACTGATAGGCTACGAAAATGATGATGGTTATCGTGTCTGGGACGGGAATAAGACGTTGAGGTCTAGAGATAAAACTTTTGAGACTGATGTTGGGTTCAAGATTTCAACCAGTGCCCCTATCTGTTCAGAGGGAGATATTGAGACCAGCGCCAGCGATAACGTACATGGTTTCGAGCATGAACCAAAAAGTAATGAAAATAATTTTGAACATGTTCTAGAGGGAGATAGAACAGACGTTATACAAGACCAAGTTCAAGAAGAGGAAGGCTTCACAAACGAGAATTCCGTTGAAAGAGCAGTTGTAAGTCAAGGTGAAGAACGTAGTGATCATGCCAGTGAAGATGAAGATTATTTTGTCGATGCTGATGCAGAGCCTTTGGAAGTAATTGAGCCCCTGAGAGAAGTGGACTCTGGATACAACCTGAGAGACAGACAGAGCATTGCACGTCCCAAAAGATTATGTGACTACGTGTGCTTCGTAGGCACAGAAAGCTTCCCAGATACTTACAAAGAAGCTCTTGAAAGGGAGGACAGTATTGAATGGCAGAAGGCCATGACTAATGAGCTTAGGTCACTGGAAGGTAACGAGTTTGGACGTTGTGTGATTTACCGCCCAACAGAAAAGCGCTACCATGCAAATGGGTTTTCAGAATTAAACGCAACCCAGATTACCCAGATGGTACAGTTGACAAGTATAAAGCCAGGCTTGTGGTAAAGGGATTCAAGCAAAGAAAAGGAATTGATTATGAACAAACTTTTAGCCCGGTTGCTCGGATGGCTACTATAAGAGCCTTGCAAAGTGTAAGTGCCAAAGAAAATCTGCATTTAGTACAATTTGATGTCTCCGCAGCATTCTTGAATGGCAAGCTGGAAGAAGAAATTTACATGAAACAGCCAGATGGATTAAGTGACGGAACATCAAAGGTTTATCGGCTCAAAAGAAGCTTATACGGCCTAAAACAAGCACCTCGCTGCTGGAACTCATGTTTTGAAGAGATCCTACTGCAAAAGGGGTTCATGCAGAATGTGGCAGACTGCTGTCTTTTCACTAAGAAAGTGGGAGACAAAAAGATCCTTATCACAGTGTACGTGGATGATGGCCTTGTAGCCACGACAGATGAAGCTCTGGCGAACCAATTTCTCAAGGAGTTAGGTGATATACTAAAAATCACCAGCAAACCAGCATCCTACTACCTGGGACTGGAAATTTCACGATCCAAAGATGGTTCTATTGATATTAATCAGGAATCCTATACAAATAAGATTTTAGAACGCTTCCGTTTATCTGACCGCAATCCTGTCTCTACACCTATGGACAGGATTCCGACGTCTGAAATAGGGAAAGTTAAAGATGGAGACGCTAAAGAGAAGAAGTTTCCATATCGAGAGGCTGTAGGTGCTCTCGCGTACCTCAAAGCATATCCGAGTAAGACACTTCTTCGTTCGAGAAACAGTACAAAAAGGTCTAGTGGATGTACAAAAAACAAGTTCTACCGATCAATTGGCTGACCTTTTGACAAAGGCAGTTCCGAGACCCAGGCTCGAGAAGCTTAGAGCAGACTTAGGGCTGCATAACCTTTTTTTCAACTAGTGAAGGAAAGTGATAAGGTTTGATAGCGAAAAAAAAAGTATGGGACTATCGGTTGCTATGCTACGTTGTTATGTCATGTCACCCTAATATGAAAAACTGTTTTTAAATACGTGTGTAAATAAATCCTTAAATATCATAATAATTATCCTTGTGTATAATATTTCATCCTTCTCCGTTTCCAACTCGTACCAGCCTCTGCTATTTATATCATAAATTATTAATTTTAATGAACTCGTACAACAATTATTGTTCACTATAATGTCATAATCAAACTTTTTAATCAAGCTGAGTGGCCTAAACTCGGTACTCGACTAAAAAGCTCTCTATTATAACACGATTGTGAAAAATACTATTTTTATTAAACTTAAACATTTGGTGATCGGGAGTTTTACTCTTAGTTTCGTAATGGTTTAATCTACGGGATTTCATAGTCAACAGACAGAAATCTATAAAAAAATATGGCTCTTGTCTGTGCATCGGCATTGGCATCAATCATAGTGCCATTTAAATATAAAATAGGTACTACTTATTATAAAAATAAAATACACCATTAAATAAAATCGAATAAATCTAAGTTAAATAAATGAAGGGCTAAAATTATATCATTAATAAAGCGCTTAAGTTATGAACGCAATATGTTTATAAAATATTACATCTCTTTGAAACTTTTAAATACGCTGTAAACGACGTTCGTGAAGTTTAGCCTTTTTAGATTATGACATTTTAAATAGTAAAAAACATGGAAGAACTTTGATAGTGTAAGTGTATGGCTGTTTGGATTTAGTTATCCTAGTCCAAACATGGTTTTAAAATGTTAAAAACGCGGTAAGTATTTACGGTAGGTATCCTATTAACTCGCCTCATTCGTTTTCCGTTCAATTTTTATTTCGTCTCTTTCTGTATTCGTCTTCGTCTTGTTCGCTATCCGACACTATGTTATTTGGTCAAATTCTGCAACTTATCGTTAACTTAATACGTCTTATTCTTATTTCATCTCGGTCTTCCTTGGACTCATTCGTCGTTCGTCCCTTTCATTCTTTGTCTCATTTACTTATTCGCCAAAATTATTCCAATGTGTTGGGTTCTGGTCACATTCGTAATTAGCCTCTTTCATACTTAAGAGGATTGTGAAGCGAGGGCTTTCCATACAAACGGCGTAAACTTTTTCTATCCATTTAGAAATGTAAACCGATTTCGACCAATTTTTGATATGTGGTGAATAGGAACAAAACTCGGTCCGTACGTTTTGTTTTATTGTTTTCATACCAAAGTTATTTCTTTATAATTAATATTAAATAATTTAAAAAACCTAAACGTTGGTACGGACTTAGTTTTTGTTCCGACTCACCACTCACGACTCACATACAAAAAATTGGTCGAAATCGGTTTACATTTAGAGGGTGGAAAAAGTTTACGCCGTTTGTATAAAAAGGCTAGATTTCGCTGTTGGTTCAGTCCTATTCAATGATCATTATTATACCATACCTAAGGGTTCTAACAAGGAACTCTACCTAACTTGGCGTGAAAAGGGATTGAAAGCCTCGTATTCCTATCCATCGTTTATATCTACTTGAATAGCGAATGAGATGAACAATGAACGGGACGAATAGCGAATATCCCCAAAAAAGAACGAGACAAATTGCCAATAAGGCCAAAAAAGAAAAAGACCAATAACAAATGTGACTATAGAGAAACTGTGAATGCTACTAAACACGAGAGAGACAAGCAAAGAATAAGCCCAAGGAAGACCGCGACGAAAAACGAATGAGACTTATTAATAGAGAGATAAGTTACAGAATTTGACCAAATAAGATAGTGACGGATAGCGAACAAGACGAATAAAGAAAGGGTGATGAATACAGAATGAGACGAAATAAGAATTAAACGAAAAACGAATGAGGCGAGATTATAGGATACCGTTTTTACGTAATGAATTTTCATAACTGTTCGAGCGGTTCCGCATTATGTTCGATCCTAATCCGATCCGAACCCGTGAAAATATGGGTCTAGAAAACTCGGACCAAATTTGGACATTGCCAGGCCGGTGTCACTCCGCGCTATTGCCTACTCAATGTGCGGCCTTTTATACAAGGCTAATCAGTTGAGTGTCACGCGAGCGCTCGTCTTGAAGTGCGCCGCCCGTACGCCGCTGCGAAAATAATTCGAGTTTTTGTTGAAATAAATGTACCTATGGCTCCTCGAAAAGCCAAAAGGTACTGTATAGCATACCTTTGCTTAAATAATGACAGGAATGGCGATCTATGATTATTTACACTGCCAAAAGATATCGAAAGGTAAGATTATTATTAATATTATTTTATAAATTATAACTTCGATCGAGGTAGGTAGTTACGAGTAGCTGTACTTAATTACTGACACAATCATTACAATTTTGAATCCTCGACACAAAAAGAGCGGAATAATATTATTTATTTTATTAACTACCTACCTCAGTTTCGCAGTTTTCGACTTATTCGCATCAAAAATCTATTACCTACCTTACTTAAAGAGCGTTCCGCGTAAGTAGATCTCCCAGTAATAGTGACTACCTACTAAAGCAAGGTCAGCATATACTGGTTACCTACCTTCATACTTGAGTAACGGAATAGGTAATAATAGTGCTCGAGTTTATAGTTTTGTCGTGTTATACGAGTTGCATAGTCCAAGAGCCAAGAGAGATATATAAGTAGTAACGTTTAAATTAGGTTTTTCTTTCTTTCTTGTCTTTTAGTTTCTGATTTTGAACATTTTTTTGATTTGTAAGCCCTGTTAGGGTATACCTACTCCCGAGGTTGACGGAAATTGAAGTCGGTTTATTTTTTGTTTAATATTTAGATGGATATTTTCGCTAAAACATGACCCTAGTAATGAGTTACCTATATAATATATAAGAAAAAGTTAAGAAGGTCCGCTTTGTGACTATTTTCAATAAAATTAAAATTATAATTAACTTTTGTTAAAAAACTGTAATTTTTATTTTACCTTTTACTTAACTATAAATAAATAAATAATAATAATCAAATATATGGAAAAGGAGTTAAAAAAATATGTAAAAATTAAACATTAGTAATTGTAATCAATCAGTCACAGTTGGGAGATTCCACTATAGATGATTTCCGACATGGTTTTTTCAATCACGCTATTAGTTGTTTTTTTTGTTATTAGTGCAAAGAAGAAAGTCTAAATAAAATAATCAATTTATTTTTATTTGATTTTATACCATATCTTCTTTTTTGGCGCGTTTGAAAATATTGCCATCCGAAGAATTGGTATAAACTGTAAAATCATAACTAGCAACACTGGCGCGAAACAGTTGTAGTTGACAGTTTGAAATTATGTTTTACCAGCTAAACGTGAAGTGACAATATTCATTTATCTTCGTGGGTCAAAAAATGTAAGTATATGTTGTTATTTATTAAGAACAATTGACTGCTAGAATACACTGTTAATTTGTTGCACCCGCGATGCAAAAGATATAAAAGTTTACTTTTTTCACAAAAATAAAGAGCTAACGTTCTGAAACTTTGCAAAAGTAAGAAAAAATCAAAACCAAACTTAAATGATTTGTTTTTAATAGTGTAATGAGTGTTAGGTTAAAATAAACGATAACTTAAATTGGTTGCACCCGCGATCTCAATGTGAGATCGCGGGTGCAACTTATTTTCACGTAACCTTTTTGTGTTATTAATTATACATTTCCTTGTTTTGATATACCTTGACTAATAATATATGCTGAAGACGATTGATGATATATATTTAATATGTGTGTCTATATTATATTCTGTATTTTTTACAGAAATATCAGTTAAAATGACAACAGTACAATTTATGACGACGGTTGATGGCAAACGATTCACAAAAATCGTTAATGACATAGCAGACGTGCAATTTGATGATATTATCGCGAAGTTGGAAGCGCCAAAGAAAAATACTGATGGAAATAATATGTTCATAGAATTTTCAGCAATTATTGACGTATTCCAAAAGAAATAATTAATATAAGTGACAACAAAAGTATAATTGTTAGTAATCAATATGGTTTGATCTCTTATTTTGTTCCTATACAAGTAAAATTGATGTTTATGTTCACTTAAATTAGACTGGTTGCACCCGCGATAATTTGGTGTTGCACCCGCGATTGTTAAAAAAATTAATAATTCATTGTTTATTTTTGTTTTGTTTAGAGTTTTTATTTTATGTTCTTTGTTACTTTAATATATTTCAAAATATTAAGGCATAACATATTAAATGTATTAGAATTAACAGATTTATGTGTTTTTTGTTTGTGATCTGGAAAGGTTGGGCCAAATTTGTTGCACCCGCGATGGCAATTTGAACCTTTCTCCTACCTTTTAAAATATCATATAAATTTTTTTGTTAATTAATATAAAGTAAACATATTAAAATGTAGTCTTTCATAGACTAATTTAATTAAAAATGTTTTTTATTTAATTAGGTTAAACTAAAACAGGCGTCTAAATGTTGCACCCGCGATAATGGAATGACCCAGTTACAAATAATTATAATGTAAATTTTATTATTAAGTATTGCAATGACAAATGTATCTGCCATTAAAAATTGGCTCTCTCCTTGTATATTTTTAAGTGTAAGAAAGAGTAAATTTATGTCTCACATAAGCTTTACTTGTCGATTTTGAAACAGGCAATAAGACTAATAGGCTTTCCATCGCGGGTTGCAAATGTTGATTAAATGTTATTTATGAAACATAAATATTGTTATAAAATATTAATAATTATTGTTTTTAAATCAAAAACATATTAAAAGTTTTTTTGAAATTTCACCAATCCGACTTTAAAAAAACCTTTTTTCATGTACTAACGATGTAATGTTAACATCTGTGGTGCATCAACACAATACAGGGGGCCTAATATGGCTGCGTTTGTCGCGTGACAACATGTGGATAAAACATCCTTCACTTTTTGACACGTGTATAAGTACGAGAGTGACGGAAGCTTTATCCATATTTTGTCTTGCAATAAACGCCACCATACTAAGCATGCAGGTATTTTGCGATTTTTGTGCTATCCCCTTTCTTATCTATCTGTATTCTATATACCTATTTTATCTTGTTATAGATAAACAAAATGTTTTAAGGTATATATCGAAGCTATTATAGTATATTAACAACAAATATTTAGTAATACAACTATTACAAAATGAACCTTCAAAGTCCTTAAAATAAATGATTGTTTATCGAAAACGTGCGTCAGCTCCTAGACTAACATTAACCTACCTATTCCAGTACGGGTAGCACAAGTTGTATTTTCTCGCTTGTCTCGCTTAGTGCGTCTCTAGTTACAAACTAGGTTTATTTCATTTATTTATTCAATTAGACACACTAACAGTTGCACAAACAAATACAAATATAAAAGATAGGTACAAAGAAAATAGTCCTGTTTGTGTACCAAATGCAACTGTATTATTAGCACAGTTAGGGATGAATAAAACTAAAACTACATAAGAAAACTACAATTAATAATAAGTTTAATGCAATTTGTTTTCTTACAACTGCCACGGAATAAGTATTAACGTATTAATTAGTACAAGTAACTGCCAGCCCTGCGGAGTGGGCAGAGTCAGTAAAGCTCATGGCGGGCGAAATGATACATTCTCTCGCGGCGCAGATTTAAGCTGCATTTTGCCTCGTTAGGGGCGCCCCTATTTTATTTGTTTATCACAATAGTTGTTCATCGAATCACGTTTGCTATAATTTTGATTTAACGTAAGTTTCAGTTCCCAAATTTCATATTACACAGAAAATCATTTCATCAGTGTTACAATGTATACTTAGTACATTGTAATCACAACGCGCTCACGTAGTCCGAGGTAGGTTAGGGTTATTTTTTTTTATGTCCTGGAAGCCCGACACGCTCACGGAGTCCGAGGTAGGTTAGGGTTATTTTTTTTATGACCTGGAAGCCCGACACGCTCACGGAGTCCGAGGTAGGTTAGGTAGGTTAGGGAAGTAAGTAACATTTTCCATAAACGCTTGAATAAACTCAATGACAGCGATGTACAGGAAAATATATTCGAGGTAGTTGTGTTTTATTTACGACTGCCCGCAACATTTTTCTAAACGCGTTGCAATAATAACAAATGCATCGTTCGATGAAACGTTACTACGATGAAACGTTGTTCGAGGTATTTATAAAATATGAATGGTACCTACCATTATTGAATCATGTTTCGATAAAAGGTAGATTCGATGAATCGTTACTGCGATGATTTGAGACATATTCGAAACAATTTATGATGAAAAGTTGTTCGACTACTTGAAAATCGATGAATTTAAAATTATGTGTATAGAAAATAAAACGTAATTACATTCGTGGAATAGTTTTCGTCGATATGAAATTCGATGACAGGAATTTCGATAAAATGATAGACACCCAGGCTACTTAGGTCCATCAAAAATCTTCTCCGGAATGAAGATTCTAGAATGACAGAAAGAAATCGGATGACGGAGATCGGATCTAGTGCGTAAATTACCATAGAAATAGTTCAACGGACACTACGGATCCTATTTTCACGGGTTCAGATCGAATTCGGATCTGACCGAACCGCTCTTACGGGGTCGCTGCGATTGGTAAATTATAACCCTTTTATTGGCCGAGGCCTGGAACGCAGACCTTCGCGGGCTGTTCTTACAAAAGTAATATTAACATTTCCCAGCATGTAAGAGAAAAAGAGAATGCCATCGTGAAAAGAAAAACACTATAATAACCGATTAATTGTTTAAGTTACGTATAGCAATCTATACGTGACCAGAGTCCCGAATTCATGTTGCACTCTTAAATGGTCAGTCTTATTTAATGACTTTCGATATATTTCACTCTAAATTAGAATAGATCGCATAACAACGGAAACTAAAGGTGAAGTAATATTACTGTACCTGCGCATGAGAGAGATGCGGCATATGATGCAATTGAGCAGGAGCTGGAGCAGGCAAAGCGTGCTGCGGGAGCAGTGGAAATGACGCAGCGTCGCCGTTGCGCACCGCGGCGCTAACCGCTCCACCAGCGCCGCCTTCCTCTTCGGCAGGAGATGGCTGCCGCGAACCTGGAGTTCGACTGTAACAAAAATGTCACGTGCCAATCTCGCTTCCTTTTAAAATCTTGTTTCTATATCATTATTTATTTATATTTATTTATTAAAGAAACATACAGTTTTGTTTAACTATTACAGTTCAATATTACAACTCGACTAAACCTGGAGTTCCCTTAATGATAATCAAACTTAACAAAAAATAAAAATAAATAGGCATAAGTGTTCGCTCAATCTAACGATAACAATGTTATAGGTGCGTTAGAAAACAAACTGCAATACAAACTGTAATAAACGCTTTAAGTCAATCAATCTGTCCCTTACCTGTCTTCTGTTACTACCTCAGATCATAGAATTAAAGGAGATATGTCATGAGCGCAAATTCGATGGTGACCCCGTGTCGCCACTTTTAAAAATGTGTGCGGTTTACACTTACGCTCTATGCACTACTACAAAATCAACATTCTCGTAATTGGTTACAGTTTACGAAATAAAAACGTCATAATATCATTTTGATAGTAGCACAAAATTCAGCTTCATTTTTATTTGGCAAGGTCGAGAAATGCTGATGGGTCGGTTTTTTTCCATCGTAGTTCAGCTACTCAACATAAGGTAGCGCTTACCGGTTTACTTAGCTGCCATCTAGCGACAGCTATTATCTTACCTATTCAGCGCTAGATGGCGTCGGGACGGAATTCCTTAAGTCTAACAACTTAAGAACTACGATTACAGCGACGTCAATTAAACGTTTTTGTCAAGTAGGAATATCACCATGGCTGTTTAAAAATATATCGATAATCGTATGTAATATTTTGGTTGATACCTACATTAATAATATTCGATTCTCAGACAAAATTATCACTTTTATCTCACTATTAGGTTATATGATTACATTATTTAAACTTTTACATTAATTACCTAGGGCTAATGTGACCCATTTTTTTATGCTTATGTTTTCTTTTTAGAAAAGAAAAGAAAAGAAAAGAAATTATTTATTCGTGACGTGTAAACATTAATTAGTACAAAACAATTAGAACACAAAATTATAATTTGTCACGAAATGGTCGCAACTCAGCGTGATGCTGGCAGAGCCAGCGCTGATCTTCCGTTGCGGCCATTTGGTGAAGTCACGGCGCAATGACGCCACGACCGCACACACTTTGTTCTACAAATTACAGAAGTAAAATAAAAAATAACAAGATAAAAAGAAGACAAGACAAATAAATAAATAAACAGGTGAAAAACATGCCACACAGCTACATAAAGCCATCGTGCAAACACCGCTTTGCGCAGCTTTATGCAGTCTATGGCTTATTAAAAGAAACTAACCTATAATCTGTGAGATAAACTAGAGTAGGCCTTATCTATGACAGACAAAATAACAAATATTACGTAACATCAACGGTCAATTACATAATTCGCAGCAAATATGAACAAAAATAGGTCTAGGACCATGAAAAACCAATTAAATTAAATTAAATTAAATTAAATCTACAAAAATTACTACAAAACTAAATGAGGTGATATTTAAAACCGAAATTGCACAATAAAATACAGCTGTACTAGCAACATCATGCTCCTGAGTGCTTCTGGGACATAAAAATCAGGTATGTGTTTTGAACCAAACTAGTAACAACTAGTATCATGTCTGAATTTTTCTTGACTTTTTTGGTGTTCGTGGTTTCCTTAGCTGAGCCTTAAAGCTATGTATACATTTCAGGTTCCGAAGCGGTGGGGGCAGATTATTCCAACACTTTGTTGCTACATATCTAAAACTCCCACGAAAAGCAGCTGACGCATGTCGATGGGACAACAATTGCGACCCGCACTGCCGAGTACACCGATGCTTACGAAAAGACAGTTTATCAAAGAGATATGCTGGGGCCTAACTATAAATTGGGGCCACTTTAGCAGAAGCGAAAAGGCGCAGGCGCTTCAAAAGAAGTATACTGACGATGGACGTCGTCCGCCACCCGATAACAAAGTAGGTGATCTCGTCTTGCTCAAAACGCCAGGACTCAACGATACTGGCCCTGGTCAAACGGCCAAATTAATCCCACGACGGGATGGACGCTATCGAATCGCTATCGACCATTTAGGAAAGTGGACCTAAGGTACCTGAAGGCCTTGAGTAACACTACGTTCGAGCTAGAAGGAGCCCAAGACGGTGTCACCCTAGGTAAATACCACGTGTCACAGCTTACTCTCTTTACAGGTAGTGTCGAATCCCCAGTACGACCGAAACGACATCGCGGTAGGCCACGAATATACTAGTCCTAGCCCGAATGCGAGGGCGCTTGTTCGGGCTAGAGGGGGAGTCTATAACGCGCGGAACCCTAAACTTTCGCGAATGCCGCCGATAACTCTGGTATAAGACATTGTATACCTTTATGTATCGTGTATTTTTTATGTAAAGATTAAATGTCCTTAGAAAATGTTGACTAAGATCTTTATATATGTATACATAAATACGTGTTTATGAGACACCTAGGAGTACAAGTCAGATGTTCGGTTTATATCGGTTATATTCGACAAACATGCAAAGCGACTATAACACCTCTCATGTCCGCCAAAGTTTGAAACAAGGTCTTTGACACATCAGGTTTATTTTTGGTTATACTTGTAAGGATTTGCATAATAGTAAATAAGGACCAAAAAGACCCCCTCTGCCATCTCTGAAAGTCGTTGCACTGGACTACCTTACATCATACATACAGATGAGTTTATCACCACAAAAAAGAACTTTGTATATTAATTATCAAAAACGTAAAAAAAAATGTACTAAATGAAATTGCGAGTTACTTTATTCTAGTTAATTTTCCGAAATTTATTCAACGGTGTCCCGACGATTCAACTAAGGATTAATATCGGAGAAACTCACTTAAAAGCTTTATCATCTTCTTGTCCATTATGGAGACCGTTGGGGATCGATCCTTGTTCATGTAGTTCATGAATATCTTTTTCGAATGGTGAAGAAGCTTTATCTTCGGATCGTTCTTCTAACACCATGCCTCGTAGCCCAGCCACTACTCCAGTTACTTTTTCGCCTCCGCCAACAGTTGTTGCACCACCAGCTTCTGTACAGATTACTTTTATTATATGCTGCAAAAGACATTATTAATAATGTGTCATAAAATGAATATTCCAAAAACATGTAAAGTACATAGCAAGAACCTTAGTCAACCTTTTACGTAGAATTGAGACGGTGAGATTTTAATTCTCGTGTCGCCCCGTCTCGTCTCGCTAGAAATTATCTCGTTAAAAGCACCTACAGTTTCTAAAATTAAGACATTGACCAAACCGACTGCGATACAGGATGTCTCATTTAAATCGGTCAATATGGGAAATTCTGAAACTATAAGACATACGAAGATCTGTTCTTAGGAACCATGTCATCGATTTTAATAAGAAAAAACTGTTTTTTACCGTAGCATAAGAGAGAGCACATTCACCTAAAACATTTATTAAGTCGTCACAAATATCCACCCTTTCATATAAAGAAACATTATACTTCAGCGCTGCATCCTCGACATTTATATATTCACACTAGGTAGTCCACTGTCAATGTACTAGGCATCACACGATTATTTAGAGAATTCAAAGAAAAAAAGAATAAATATTTAAAAGTACTATGGTATTCCTACTACTATGCCGAGTTTATGCCGTCGCTTATCTGTGGCAACCCTCGGCTCAAGCCCCATTCGCTTTCCGTGTGCAGGCATCACGACATCTCAATTCGAATTATTCGACATAATATTATAATATTGCTGTAATAGTAGTGTCGCGTAGTTATCGTAAAAATGGGACGAAAACGAAAACACAGATATGAAGAAGATCGTTTAAGGAGGAAAATACGACGTCTGGAGAACCAACTTCACAACGAGTACTTTTCCTCGAGCGATGACGGTTAGTTTAAATATCTTTATTATTTTATAAAGCCAATGCCTAAACCGTGTCTTTTAACTAATTGACTTTAACTGTATCTAAAAATCAAACCAAAGCCGAGCGTAAGAATGTAAGATTATCGACATACCCTCATATTTTTTCGAGTAATAATTAATTGTTTCTTTGTTAACATAAAATGCTTTTAAAAAGTAAAAAATAAAAATAGCATAGAAGCTGTTCAACGGTTGCACCTACATATTGTTATTTTAAATACCTAGAATCATATATAAATAAGCTGTCGTTATCTAAAAATTCGCCGTTACGACTCCATCCATGTTACTAATGTTTTATTTCAGAATATCGTGGTGATCCTTTTAACTAGTTAATACCGTGGGTTATACTGCGTGACGTGATCACGTTAGATAACACCTAGTCTCATATTGTAACGTGATTACAATTCATGACTTTAAACAATAACACTGCAATCGCAGTATTAAAATACCCCTCATGCGCGGTATTATTATACTTTTTTCGGTCAGAACTAAACACTATGTAAACAAACCGCTGGGCGGATATTGCCTATCCATATTTAGTTGAACTATTATTTATAGTCAGATTTGCTTTAACTGAACTTTTTAATGTGAACATTCAGAGTTTTAATAAAAAGTTTGTTTACATAGTTCGTAAGTTATACACGAAGGGTACCCAAAGCGGTTACGGTATTTCTTTTCAGAGGATCACCATCACAGATCGGCCTCCCCAGTATCCGATTACGAACCGCCGTACCCTTCGGATTGGGATGAATCGGATGACGAACGCATTAAATCTGTGGCGACCAAAATAGTCCCGGCAGTCGCCACCGATCTAACCCCAAATGAGTGCGGTCTCATGCCTACAGACACAGACTGCAACACAGCGGCCGCCGGCGTGCCTACTGTGGCCCACGTGAGGTCAGCGCAAGCGACTGCAGACCCTGTGCCGAGCACAAGCACCACTCCTGCTAGCACTACGGAGCCGGCACCCTTACCAACCCAGATTTTAGAAGCCTTAGGGGATCCAAAGGCCAAGGACGAATTATTCGGGCCCAAAATTCCGGACTTGATCTCTAAACGTTGGGGTCGCGTACTGGTAGATGGCCTCACCAAGGAGCAAAAGCAGGCTATACAAGAGAAATTTCTTATCCCAGAAAGGGTCTAGCAGGCTAAGGAAGGAGAAGTGGCCCCTGTGACGAATATCGGATTTTTATAATGTCATTTGTTGGCTATCTCATAATATAGAAACACCCTAACTTTCAGCCCCCTATCTTGAACCGTCACCGAGATACTGTCAAAAACGTCATTTTATGGATACATTTTTCAAAGTCGTTTTTCTCCTGAACTATATAAGGTAGAGCAATCAAACCAAATCATAGCTACAAAGGATGGGTAGGAGTATGACTCTGATTTTTTTAAATATTTAATTCCATGAAAAAGTATTGATTAAAATGTCAGAGAAATTTTTGACAGCACTTTTCAACAAGTATTTGTAAAGGTACAGCTATGGAAAAAATCACATAAACTGTTAATAGTATTAGCTAGTACCATGTGAAAAATCAATTCAATATAATTGGTGCAACATCCTTAAAAAAAAAAAACAAAGAACGCGTTCAATGAGTTTTTCATTCTGAAGATTTTTCGATCCAATGAGGTTTAACTTCGTTGCCTAGCAACAGAATGTTTATTTTGAACTTCACGCATGGCTGTCAATAAAGGTCAAACTGCTGCATCTAAGATAACATATTGTGTAACTCAGTTTTCATCGAAACTAACTACGAAATCCATGAAATGACAGATTTACTATGTTATAATTATTTAATACAGAAACTTAATGGTCAATTGTTTCTAGTACCTATTCAGTATCACCGTTTATGGAGTATAAAATAACTCATTACAGCAAACACTGCAATACAAGTCACGGAGATAATGACTATCATAATATTCGTCGTCCCATGTATAGGAAAATCTTATTCTGCAGTATTCGCAATATGTTTTTAACATAATATCTTCATCAGAAAGCGATATCTCAACATCTGGTAAAGATTGTACAAACAGTTTCTGTGCTATAGACTGTGGCAACTTGAGTGCAAATATTTTTGATTTCACGAATTCCATCTGAAACAATACAGGTATTAAATAGATAGTCAATGAGTTTGTCAATTTACGACCTTGTTTCGTTAAAATAATGTCAAAAGGTACATGAAGTTTGTGCTAATTTAATGTACACTTAAACTTACTTTCAACATTATTGAATAATCGGACTCTTCTTCGAAATAACATGTTGTTTTTTCCTTTAAACTATCCACTATCTTGTTGAATGTGCTAGCGTACAAACTAAGCGGTTGACGAGTCCGATTAATATTACTCATTATTATTTTTTGAAGTAAGTAACTGATTAATTATAATTAGCTAAGTACACTAATTATACGTACATGACAAAAATGTCAAAATAAAAAAATAAAAAATACAAATAGTTTGTATAGCTACATTAGAATGAGCCAAGTTCCTAATACTTACCAAAAAGGTCAGAATTTATTTTACAGTACAATCATACAATAGTTCAGTCATCGTCATCACTGTGTTCATTAATGACAACCACTGTATTGTGTGTTAAAAAGATTTTTGATAATGCTTCTGATGGTCGCAATATTTTAGAAAGGAATCTGGCATGACTCAAGTAATAGATAATACTCGCTACATGTGAGCAACATCCAACTGTTCTGATACCATTGGGACAGTCACAACAATAGCGTCGTACTCCCTCGATTTCGGTGGTATTGGGTGTGTAATCGATATAAACTCGATACGTTTTAGAGTTTCTATGACGAGATCTAACTTTGCATTGTATAATATTTGAAGTTTCCTTGACATAGCTAATGCATAACTCATTTTGCTGATCCAGTAATTCAGCTAAGTACGACACAGCTTGTGATAACTGATATGATCCGGTAAATAATACCTTTAGCTGGTATTCAGTCAATCTGGGGAAATCTAATATTTCGGAAGACGACAACATTTTTAACGTTGTTTTGCGTCTATTCCATCGTTTGCTTTCCACTTCGGTTATCAATGTATTCGGTTCATGCATCCTTTTTTCCATTTGTTCGATAATTTCGTCATCAGTATCGCTACGACAGTCCATTCTCTTTCCATATTTGTTATGCAATATTCCAACTATTTTACAAATAGCTTTTACCTTTGGCAATATTTTGTTATCGAGATTGTGATGCAATAAACGATATTTTTGACTTATAACGCCATGTACGGCTTCTACTACCCAACGTAGTTTAGGGACTCGTCTGGACTCATTTGCTTCAAATGTGGGAAGTTGAGTCCTATTACCCTTCAGGCCTGGCATATGTACAATGTAACCTTTTTCAGTTAGGTATGAAATCACATCACGGAAACCACGATCCACGATGAAAACGTCGTTTGGTCGCAGCAGAGATTGGAAACCTGTATCTTCCATTACCAGTTTCATTATAGTAGCGTCATTTTGTGTACCATAAAATGGTCCAGCGATGTTAACGAGAAATCCGTTTGTTGTGCAAATCGTAAAGGGTTTGCACAACGGTACTTTCTTTTGGCCAGAATAAGATTTTCTCTGGTATTCATTATTCTGGCTCTTTTGATGACGAATGTACGTCCCATCAAAAATCAACGCTAATTGATCATCTAAGAGGCCCAGCAATCGGCGAGCGGTATGCGTTGTGTTAGCAATAAGTTCTTCACGGGTAGTTGATGTATAACCGAATTCGATGTCGTTTTCAAAGCTGCCTAAAACGTCTGTCCACATATTACTTACTTGCTGCTCATGTTTGATTCCAAACAAACTAGCAACCAGTTTGTTTGAATTGCCAGTTCTTAATTTGAAAAGAGATATAATTAACGCCTGTTTAATACTTCGAGCGGAGGTATTTCTCATAGATGTAAGTAAAATCGTAAGTTCATCTATGTTATCTGATGTTAATCCGGTAAATACACGCAATTGCTTATCACACATTATTGTCCGGTTAATATTATCAAATAAAGATGTGTTTACTTGACCAGATAGATACCTTAGAAATGAACTGAGTTCGTTATCAGTAATGTTGCTTGTCGATGAAACAATACGTAAACGCAATAAATCATCTTCGAACAAATAATTGCCTATAAAATGAGACCTACAACATCGGTTTCCTTCTGGAATGTAAATGTTGGTACTTTTATAAACTATGCAACGAGTATCTAAGGAGACTCTTTGAAGGTTCGTACTTGCGTTACAAATAAAGCAGTATCTGTGTGTAGAAATGACTCGCTGCATTTGCACTTCAAAACGTTCGACGTTTTGTTCTGCAAGCGGTTGCCAAGAATCATCCAAGTCATCATTTGCATTTCCCAATGAAGTACTGGAGTCACTAGACTGTTCTTCTGGTACCTCTAAAAGCCCAGCTACCACTGCTGTAGCCTCGGATGCTCGAGATGCCGTTGCACTTTTATAGGCTTTTGCCCGACATTTTTCGCATATAACATCGTTCACTGAAATTATTTTTTTGGTAGCACCAGTAAAAAATGAGGATTCATGAGCAGAAGATATTAGTTTTTTTTTTCCTTGCACTTTACGAAGAAACACATTGCAAATCTTGCATTTGTCGGACATTATTGCAATGATGACTGCGACAGACTGCTTGTCAGAGTGGCATTTGTTTATTATACTGGTAGATGATAATAAAATATACAAACTTTTTCGTATACGTATGTATCGAAGAGGTTTAGAGCTATCAAATAAACTGAAAATGCAAAGTGAAACACTTTCTTCGACATTTAATTTTTTTAAAGTATGTTGCACCAATTATAATGAATTTATTTTTCACATGGTACTAGCTAATACTATTAACAGTTTATGTGATTTTTTTCCATAGCTGTACCTTTACAAATACTTGTTGAAAAGTGCTGTCAAAAATTTCTCTGACATTTTAATCAATATTTTTTCATGGAATTAAATATTTAAAAAAATCAGAG
Organism: Acleris holmiana; assembly: GCA_949316455.1. Taxonomy (NCBI): domain Eukaryota; kingdom Metazoa; phylum Arthropoda; class Insecta; order Lepidoptera; family Tortricidae; genus Acleris; species Acleris holmiana. The sequence continues at coordinate 36,492,683 of OX438762.1, forward strand.
TTATACTCCTACCCATCCTTTGTAGCTATGATTTGGTTTGATTGCTCTACCTTATATAGTTCAGGAGAAAAACGACTTTGAAAAATGTATCCATAAAATGACGTTTTTGACAGTATCTCGGTGACGGTTCAAGATAGGGGGCTGAAAGTTAGGGTGTTTCTATATTATGAGATAGCCAACAAATGACATTATAAAAATCCGATATTCGTCACAGGGGCCACTTCTCCTTCCTTAGCCTGCTAGACCCTTTCAAACTAGCCAAAGCACCAGTTTTGAATCCTGAAATTGCTCTTGTCCTGGGCGAATCGGCGAGAAATCGAGATAGGTATATGGAAAAATCCCAAAATATTCTCGGACGTGGAATTTCCGGCATTACTACCTTAACTTCGTCGGTTATTGATGGTGACCCCGATAAAGTCGAAATAATAAGGAAGCTCTCCGAAGTCAATCAAATATTCCTGGATTTACACAACGATAATACTAAAACGAGAAGAAAATTAATAATGTCGTCGTTGGATAAAAAGTTTACGGGTATGATTTCTGATGTAAAAAGAGACGAATTTCTGTTCGGATCCAATCTGGGCGACAAAATTAAAGCTTCTAAGACCGCGGAACGGTCTGGACTACAAGTTCGACGATCGGACTCAGGACCTTCAAGGAGGCAGCCATACAATCATTCGGGAAACTGGAGAGGCCCACCCCGACACCAGGGATCCAGCAAACCCAGGCGGGGCGGGCCGAGGAATCGCTACTGGCCTCAGACGAACAGGAGACAACCTCCGTTCGCGGAGCGACCTGCAGGGACGTCGAAGCCGGGCCTGAAGCCGCGCAGACCTCAGTAAAGGTAAAGCACGCGGGTAGACTGCGTTATTTTTTGAACAGGTGGAAAGCAATCACCACGGATCCTATGGTATTGGCATACATAACCGGCTTTAAAATACCTTTCGAATGCCAAATAAGTCAGTCTACAGAACCTTCAAATAACTTTTTTAGTGAATCCGAAACTAAACATTTAAATCTAGAAATCTCAAAAGTATTACACTCTGGAGCTATAGTTGAATGCGAAGACACACCGGGTCAGTTCATTTCAAACATTTTTCTTACACCTAAGAAAGATGGTTCATTTAGGTTTATTCTAAACTTAAAGAAACTGAATCAGTTTATTGTTCCTCAACATTTTAAAATGGAGGACATACGCACAACTATAAAGCTTATGTCTGCTAATTGTTTCATGGCTACGTTAGACCTAAAGGAGGCCTATTTTCTAGTAAGAATGCACGATGATGGTAAAAAGTATCTCCGATTTAGATTTCTAGACAAAAATTATGAATTCCAATGTCTTCCATTCGGCCTATCGCTTGCTCCCTTTGTTTTTACAAAGCTTTTAAAGCCAGTTATGTCATTTTTAAGAAAGAAGGGGTTATTAATTAGTATATATCTCGATGATTTAATTTGCATAGGCAATTCCTATAATGTCTGTCTCAATTGCGTCACAGAAACAGTTAATCTACTCGAATATCTTGGTTTCGTAATAAATTATACCAAATGTTGCTTAACACCTAGCCAAGTACAAACTTTTTTGGGCTTTGAGCTGGATTCATCAAAAATGTGCGTACGTTTGCCAAACAGTAAACGCGATCGGATTCTTGGTAATATAAATAAAGTGTGTCTTGCAAGAGTAATGTCTATTAGAGAGTTCGCTAGATTCCTTGGTCTTTTATGTTCAAGTTGCCCAGCCGTAGCATATGGCTGGGGCTATATTAAACGACTAGAGCGCGAGAAGTATTTAGCACTACTTAATTCTAACGAAAACTATGAAAGTTTAATGACACTACCATCTCATTTAGACGCTGACTTACTTTGGTGGAAAAATAATATAATGTTGACTAGTAACCCCATTCGTGCCGGACATTATTACCTTGAGATTTTTTCGGACGCTTCTACTACGGGATGGGGCGTTTCTTGTAAAGGTGAGCGTGCTAGTGGTTTCTGGAACGATGCTGAGGTTAAAAATCACATAAACCTGCTCGAACTGAAAGCCGCCTTCTTCGGCCTTAAGTGTTTTGCCCGAGATTTAAGGAACAAGGAAATATTACTACGCATAGATAACACAACTGCTTTGTCGTACATAAACAGAGCAGGGGGAGTACAGTATGTACACTTAAACGATATGACACGGGATATCTGGAAGTGGTGCGAAAATCGTCAGTTGTTTATCTTTGCGTCTTATATTAAATCAAAGGAAAACGTTGAGGCCGACGTAGAATCAAGGCGGTCAAATATCGATACTGAGTGGAATTTATCCTCACTTGCATTTAACCAAATTGTGCATCATTTCAGTCAACCACATATAGATCTTTTCGCCACTAGGCTAAATGCTAAATGTCGTAAATATGTTTCATGGAAACGAGACCCCGGCGCATACAATATAGATGCATTTACTTTAGATTGGAATAATTATTTCTTCTACGCCTTTCCACCTTTTTCAATAATTTTGAAAAGCCTTCGTAAAATTGTTAACGACAAGGCTACTGGCGTAATGGTTGTACCGTATTGGCCTAGCCAGCCCTGGTACCCACTTTTTATGTCATTGTCTCAGGGTGATCCACTGCACCTAAAACCTGATTCTGAATTACTTGTTTCCCCTTTCAGGACGGTGCACCCGCTCTGGGAACGACTTACCCTGGTTGTATCCAAATTATCAGGGGGGCGTTCCTAAAAGATTGCATACCATTTAAGACTATTGATATTATGATTTCCTCACTATCAAGCAATTCAGTCAAACAATATAATTGTACTTATAAAAAATGGTGGCAATATTGTCAAATTCATAACATTGACTGCTACAATACCGACATTCCAATTGCGCTTTATTTTTTAACTTTGCTATTTGAAGCTGGAGCTAATTATTCCACGCTTAACACTCATAGATCAGCGCTCAGTTTAATATTAGGTAAACGTTTTGGTAATGACGAACGAATCAGTAGGTTTATTAAAGAAGAATTAAGCCGCGTCTCCCTCGATATCAATCGACGTGGGATCCAAATATCGTTCTCGAATATGTCTCTAACTTATATCCTAACGCGGGACTTCCTTTAGACAGTCTCACGCAGAAACTGGTAGCTTTCCTTGCATTGTCAACCGGACAACGGGTTCAGACGCTATCGATGATACGTTTAACTAATATTAAAGTATACGCCACATGCATAGAAATAGCCATAACAGACTTGATTAAGACATCCGCTCCAGGTCGTCAAATACCCAGGTTATCCATACCATTTTTTCCTCACCGTGATCAAATATGCCCAGCGAAAACAATATTGGATTATATCGAAACTACTAATACCCACAGAGGTTCCCCCCAAACGGAGCATCTCATTTTGACGACCCGGAAGCCAATTCGTAACGCAAGCCCCTCTACGATCAGCCGCTGGATTAAACGAGTCCTCGCAGACAGCGGTATCGATACCACCATTTTTTCGGCACATAGCACCCGCCACGCATCTACCTCGGCGGCTGGTCGAAGAGGTGTGCCTATAGATATTATAAGAAAAACAGCCGGTTGGTCCGGAAACTCTTTAGTTTTTGCCAAATTCTATAACAGACCCCTTTGTGCAGAAGACGGCAACATATTTGCTGAGGCTGTTTGTAATAATGACGCAAACGAGAGACCTAATGTTAACACATGATTTACGATAGACAGTAATTAGTCGTTACTTTTTGGTGTGTATGGCATTGGATTATACTGATTTATAAATCTTTTCTGATTATATTGATTTATTTTTGCATTTTTACTCATACCTATATTACCTATTTCGAAAGACAGTCTCTAAACATCTACCTAGTGTGAATATATAAATGTCGAGGATGCAGCGCTGAAGTATAATTGATGGTTAAACAAACTTACCTGAGTGAAGTTTGACCATAATTATACGAAGCGCTGCGCTCTTTGTTAAATTTTATCCATTTTGGAAAAAATCGCCAGAATATTTTGCAAGTGACAGTAAACAAAAAATATGGACGCTTTCGAATTCAAATTTAGAACACAGACAGCCAGAAACCCCATTATGAAAAGGAGGTCGTATAATTTTTAATTAAACCTTTTTAAATTCTGTAGGCTAGTTTCTTATCATCCCGCCCTCGTATTTAGTTTTTTAAGTTACTCTCGAAATTCCCTTTTCGCCAGTTGACAATATAGCTCATACGTCTGGATTGTATAATGACTTTGTTGCTATATAGACATGAACGCGAAATGTATCTTTAGCAAAACGTCTGGATCTTAGAATGTTACAATTATAAATACACTAGTAGCGAAAGGTCTTTATCTTAGAAATGTCTTTATTACTTAATAGACATAAAAGCTGAATGGCCCGGTAGCGAAACGTTTGTATCTCAAAACATCTTAATTACTAAATAGACATAAACGCCAAATAGCCCGTTCGCAAAACGTCTGGATCTTTAAATGGCAAGTGTTGATATGACACCTGATAATTTCAAACTCCTTTCCACATAATCCAATTATTATCTATTATTTAAATCCCTGGCACTCGTTCTGTGGTCATGGCAGTCAACTAATTGTGCTTTCGACGAATTAAATATTCTAATTATACGGACTATTTTAATTTCCAGACGTTTTGCTAATAACTCCTTCTATGTTCATGTCAATCAACTAATTTTACTTTCGGTTAATTAGGTATTCTAATCACACGGACTATTTATATTTCCAAACGTTTGGCTACTTGTTCAAATCAATTCTGTGACGTCCTGCTAAATTGACACTTTGCTGACTGAGTATTCTACTTTCATGTCATTCAGCTGAATTGACTCTTTGCTGACTGTGTATTTTACTCTTATGTCATCTAGCTGAAATGGTCCTTTGGCGAAAAGGGAATTTTGAGAGTAATCCAGTTTTTTTAATCATTTTAAAATGCCCAAAAGATCAAGATCTCAACTTTCTAGAAATAGTTTACAGGCTAGGGCGATAAGAATATGTCGTGATGGAGAAACTTCATCAAAAACTGAAAATCTTCTTGCAAGTCAGAGAAAATACGCAACGCTGTCGCGTGCAAGAGTCAAATATTGAGCGCTCACAACGGCTTGCTGAACAAAATTTGCGAACGTCTCAAGTCCGCGCGCGACAGTCGACTATTGAGTGATAACAACGGCTTGCTGAACAAAATTTGAGAACGTCTCAAATCCGTGCGCGAGAGTCGATAATCTAGCGTTCGCAGCGGCTTGAAGAACAAAATTTGAGAACATCACAAGTCCGTGCGCGAGAGTCGAGTATCGAGCATTCGCAGCGGCCTGAAGAACAAAGTTTAAGAACCTCACAAGTCCGGGCGCGAGAGTCGAGTATCGAGCATTCGCAGCAGTCTGAAGAACAAAGTTTAAGAACCTCACAAGTCCGAGCGCGAAAGTCGTCTACGTTTACTTGGCTTGAAGAGCAAAATATTAGAAAGGTACAAAGCTCGTGCTAGGGAATCGAGCTCTGAGCGTTCCGAACGCCTTCGGAGTCAGAGAGAAAGACAACAGACGTCAACGGCTAGAGTTCGCAATCGAGTTTTAGGTCACAGTAACAGACCCTCAAATACGATCCACAGATTGATTATGCTCAACAGTCTTCCGTCCAAATCGGAGCCATGAATAAGATCTGTTCTAAATGTTCTGTCAAAAAATGGACCGATGAACCTAATGGTTTGTGCTGTACTTCTGGAAAAGTCAGTCAGACGATTTCGGAAACAAATAATTACATATGGCGTAATTAACAGAGACTGAGGGATGAAGAATAGATTCACCTCAGGGACACCTTAAACCAAGACGCAAATGTTGATCCATCAAACATCGGTCAACGCGTAATCTTGCCGTCTTCATGCACAGGTTCTCCGCGTTATCTTCACTTAAAAACCGGCCAAGAGCATATCGGACCAAGCTAAGTGTAGGGTTCCGAAGCCGTTAACTACTACAAACATAAAAATCAACAAGTAATTACTAATTTTTAAATTAAAGGCAATTGGTGCCGTCTTAAAATGATTTTAGTATGTACTAGCGACCCGCCCTCGCTTCGCTCCGGTATTATACATATAAACCTTCCTCTTCAATCACTCTATCTATTAAAAAAAACCGCATCAAAATCCGTTGCGTAGTTTTAAAGATTTAAGCATACATAGAGATATAGGGACAGAAAAAGCGACTTTGTTTTATACTATGTAGTCATAAACACTTTAATCGCCTGTATCTCAAGAACCGAAGATGCCTACTTAGTCATGATAGTATTCCTCTTAAATTCGTTATATGCTCTTTCATTTAAGTTTTTTTTTTCAGATTTTTAGTATTTGTAGTTTTGGCTGAAGAGGGGGCGCACTTGAGTCTAACAAAAATTAGCGCTTTAAAGCTTAATATTTCGTAAACGGATTAATTAATCGAAAAACTGTTTTCACAAACCCATAATATTTTTAAAGACCTATCTAACGACACCCCACACGAGACGAGAAACAAAATGTACTTTTTTTTTTCATTTAATGTAACACTTTGTTGGCGTAAATAATATGCATATTCATGCCAAATTACAGCTTACTAGTCTCTGCGCTAGGCTGCGGACGGACGGACGGACGGACATGGCGAAACTATAAGGGTTTCTAGTTTGACTACAGAACCATAAAAACGCAAGATGCGGACTTATGTCCGCAACTAAGGGAGACCAGACTTATTTGTTACTTTTACGTGTAACCCAGGATGGCCTGAAATCAAAGCGGAACTATTAGCTGGACAGCGGTCTTTCGATCATCATGACATAATTTCAAGGGTATTTCATTTAAAGATGAAAAAAAAACATAAAATGATTCACAAAAGATTAAATATTCGGCAAAGTGAAATGTTATATGGCAAATGTGGAGTGGCACTTCAATGTCATTTGCTGTTTTGGCTAGAAAGTAAAATCCAGCCAGACGAAATTGATGGTGTCATAGTTGCGGAACTGCCCAACCAACAAAACGACCCGATATTGTACGATATCGTGGGTAAAAATATGGTGCACGGTCCATGCGGAGAGCAGAACTTAACAGCACCATGTATCAAAAACGGTATCTGCACAAAAAAGTATCCTCGACGTTTCGTCAACGATACCCAACCTGGAGAGGACGGATACCAGTTTATCTTCGTCGTGACGCCAAAAATGGAGACCAGAGTGCTACGCTAAATATCAGAGGAAGTACTTTCAATATAGATAATAGGTGCATTGTCCCTTATTCTCCATTATTGTGTAGGATGTTTAACGCGCACATTGTCGAGTACTACCTCTCAGACCAAATACATTTGTAAATATAGCAATGTTCTGACCAAACTACTTTTAGCGTCATCTGTAAACGTTGAGTAACAATCTACATGTTCTATCCGCAAAAATAGACCTCTTGGTAAATTACAACAAGACTCGGAATTGTTTATGTGGGATGAATGCACCATGAGCCATAGAGCACATATAGAGCAGAGTTGGGCGTAATCAATTACTTTTGGAATTAATTATATAATTACATTACAGTAATCGTGATTCTTGGGTAATCAAAATTACTGTAATACTGTAGTACGAGGGGCCGCTGTAAAGTTCTAAGCCTAAGGTATTTTGAGGTTGTATATGTAATTATGGTACTAGCCACTAGATAGACCATTTAAAAACATTACGTCATTACAATTGTAGTTTCTCGAGATATTCAACGATTAACAGTACCATGTCTGAATTATCATTGCATATAACGAAAATCGAGCTGTGATTAAGTTCCTCACGAAAAGTAAAAAAACTCCTAATTCTTTTTTAAGGAATGGCTGCTATTTATGGTGCCTCTGGGCCTTCCTATGCTACAGTTAAAAAGTGGAGTAGCCTATTTAAACAAGGTCGAGAGTCGATCGAAGACGACCCCCGGTCAGGACGGCCAGTATCGGTAGTGACCGACCAAAACGTCGCTAAGAATTAGTGTTGGAGGATCGAAGAATTAAGATATTGTGTCAATTAGCCGAGGCCTTGGGCATTAGCAAGAAGCGGGTTGGAGAAATCCTTCATACACCTTTACACATGACTAAGGTCAGCGCAAAGTGGGTACCGAAAATGCTGACGACGTTTGACAAAGAGCGGAGTGTCGAAACTTCTCAGGCGTTTTTGAAATTTGCTCCAGGATAGTAACCGTTGATGAAACATGGATCAGACAGTATGATCTTGAATGTAAGTCGGGAGTCCATGCAGTGGATTGAGAAGGGTGAAAGGCGGTCCAAGAAGTTTAAATTGCAAAGATCGGCCTCTAAGTTAATGGCTACGGTGTTTTGGGACGCGGATGGAATTCTTTTTTTTCTTTTTTTCGAATAGATTATTTAGCAAAAGGCTCTACAATAAATGCAACTTACTGGGTCGGGTCCCGTTGGCCTTACTTGCATTTAGCCTTGGCGAGCAAATAGTACACTGACCAAGTATGCAAAATGACTTGGTTATATAATGCCATGGTTATAAAATTGTCTTAGTTTAAAGAAGACTTGTTTTGCAAAACGTCTAGATCGTGAAATGCACAAGTAGGCAGAATGACTTAATGGTATTTTCTGTATTACAGTTTGGTAAGAAGAGCCGATTTGACAGGTGCCAAAACCTAGCGACTAGGAATGAGAAAATCAATCGGTTACAAAAAATACCGAGTTTCAAAACGTATTTATATATTTTATCACTAAGGTTATGAAATCGATTAATTATAAAGTTGCGTATTATACGTTCATATTATTTCGAAAATCTTTTAAATTATTAGATCGAGTTTTAAGGCCGATATGTCGTCAGGGTTAAGGCGGGAAATTCAAATATTTTGCACTTTTTCATTAATTATGGCTACATGGTTAAACTTTTACATCAAGTCGAGCTATTGTTAGCTCTGGGACACATCACATGGCTGTGAAAATTTACAATAAAATACCTTTTACAATCAAAAATACGACAAGAGACTATTTTTTGATTTCATAAGTTTTTTTTTTTATATTTGGCTGTTTTTAGAAACAGTGCAATAGTAAAAACCGGGTCAAATAAAAACAAAAGAACACAAAAACTTCCGATATAACCGACACGAGACAACCGATGACAGTGATGTGAAGAATGACACGAAAAATCGTAGACGCGATAAAAAAACATCTTACTGCTCGCTCTGGATTCCAGTCCTTTAACCAGAGTAATAATATGATTAATTATTTATTTTAAAATATAAAATTCATAATGTATATGTTCAATAAAAAAAGATAATAAAATATCAATTCTATACCACGTAACAATAATCGGATATTTTTTGGTTCCGAAGCGGTCACATTACTACGGTAATTGACGCAGTACATAACTTTGTAATCGGGTCCTGGCAAATTAAGAATCTAGGGTAAATTCATGTTCCCGAGTGTATTTTAACAACACAATATTACAGTTATTCCTTGAAAATTATATTCAGCATTAGAAATGTATAGGTTAACATTGTAAGGTATGAAAACCAACAAACGTCAAATCGGCCTTCTTATAACGACCAAACTGTAATGAAATGACAATGTATTCAAAATATCTTGTTTGTTTTAATCAAAATGTCTTAGTTACAAGTGGATGAAACGTCATAATTGCTAAGTTGTCGAACAAGGGGTAAAGTCGAAAATCACAAATATCTACTAAACTGGGAACAATTTCCACGCTGGCAAAACATGTCAAGACGCCATTTTTTTCTGCCCCCCCGCTTCGGTTGACTTCGCGTCATTAGGCGATATTCAACCTAACCAAAAGGGGTAGATTCAATGAAGATATATGAGAAATTAATTCATAAATATTGAAATTACTTGTCAGTGTCATGTCAAGCCAATATCTACTTAACTATCAATGTAAGTAGCCTGTAATCGAATTTGAGTACTAGAGGTGGTAATAAAATAATGTATTGTCATTATACAACCTGGACAAAATTACTATTCAGTTATTTCATATACTTTACGATTTAACTACATAGTCTTTATGCTTTAAAGACATTCTACTATATTGGCCATGAAGATTATCCAGACCAAAGTCATTCCGTCTATACTATGCCTTATAGCAATAAGGGCGTTTTACAGACCAAGGCATTTTGCTACCCGGACAAAATACCACTAAGGAGCTCTGCTCGCCAAGGCTAAATGCAAGTAAGGCCAACGGGACCCGACCGCGCGACCCAACTTACTATTCTGAGCTATTGAGACAAGTGCATTAAGCCATACTTGAAAAAAAGAAGGGGAAAGGCGTTTTGTTTTTACAAGACAACGCCCCCGTTCATACCGCGCGTGTTGCAAGACTAGCTATAAAGGAAATCGGCTTCGAAGAAATTAACCACCCTCCGTGTAGACCAGATTTAGCCCCTAGCGACTATTTTCTGTTCAGTAATTTAAAGAAAGAACTAAGAGGAAAGCGATTTGGAAGTGATGAAGAAATTAAGGCGGCAGGAAAAGAGCATTTTCATGGCCAAACAAAAAATATTTTTTACCAGCATAAAAGTATTATATAATAAATGTAAGAAATGCATCGAATTAGAGGGGGATTACATAGAAAAAAACAATTTATTTTGTTATTTTTTACTAATTTATCTCAATTGTTTTTTTCCACCTTAGTCTTACAACTTTTCAGCCGCCCCTCGTATGTATGTGCAATGCGGCTTGCTTCCATCACAAAATGCGTTTTTTTTTCCTAACTATGACTATAGAGATAAATTAACTTGACCTAAGGAATATTTCTTTAAAGTTATCGGAAATGAAAATCATGGTGAATATACGCTCTAAGCCTCAGCGACTACTATAACCCTACTGCGAAAGTTTGTGTGTGTACTTATCCGGAAATATATAAAGTTAATTAAGATACCTGTAGGAGATCCTCCCAAGACATACTCCACCATCTTAACTCCGAGTCCAGCTGTATCACGAGGCGAGAGGATGCTACCAGCGTCTCCGCCGGGAAATGCGACGCCTCGGCGAGTTCCCATCATAGGTACACCAACGTTATGTTCAATAGCTGCAAATAATGGACACGTTTTTATGTAATACAAATGAATCGCCGAAATGTATGTACGCATAACTTCCAAACGACTCCACCAAATTGGATAATTCTTTTTTCACCTCAGCACAAAAGGGTGGTTTTGCTGTTTAAAAACAGTGAGCAGATTCGATTTTGCTGCGAGCGTAAGACAAAGTAACTTTTTAATTTTTGTGCACAATATAAAGGTGGCCGTGGTGTGGCGCACGGGCGGCTGGGGGATGTTGTCACGTGACTGTTACATAATAACATTACACGAGTGTTTTAATGCCTAATTATGTACAGTTACATACACTGCTTTATCAACATACATTATATTATTATAAAAAACAAAACTAAACAATTTTTGCAACCAGACAAATAGAACGTCCAAAATGGTGCCACCCGTAGTTTTTTTTAAATTCAGAGACAAACTAGAGACGGCCTCTACTATCGATCGATATCAAGTAACATTCGAGACTTGTCAAAATTGTATGCAAGTGATATTTCATTTCGAATAAAATGTCACCTCGAGTGTATCGAGGTCAAATACAATTGCTTTGTTTTTCAAAGATGTTCAAAATTTTAATGTAATATTGATATCGAATTTGATGTTATTAGCAATAATAACATTTTCACCAATAAGAATGTTGTTCTAACAAAACAGTTTATCTTTTTGCTAGTCGTAATCAGACCTAGAATCTCGTGATCAATTCTAGAATTCTTCGCTTGCTCGGGATTCAAAATCAACCCACGCAGCAAAACACCACTTTGCTTTCTTGTTTGCTTAAATAACTATTTTGTTGTCTTCGTTATTGTCAGGACAAGATTTGTATGGCAGAAAAAACACCTGGTTGTCCGAAATACGCAGCGGGGCGAAGCCGCTGGCAGGCAGCTAGTTGTAAATAAAACTTCTCGTTTTATTACTTAAGTTCTGTCGTTGGAAAAACTTACAATTTAAGTGTTAAATGGTATTTATTAATTTTTAAAGTAATCACTGCTATATTAGTTTCGATCGAACCAGTTTTTGAAACATTTATTCCAGCCCGAAGTCGGGGTCTCCAAAATGGCCGTTTTGTATGCCTCAACCGCTTCTTCGGGCGTCCGGTACCGTTGACCACGAAGTCGTTGCTTGATTTTTTAAAAGTGAAGAAATCATTAGGACTTTGGTCTGGGCTGTACGGCAGGTGTTCCAAATTTTCGACATTTTGCTCTTTTAAAAACCGGGCAAGAGCATGTCGGACTATGCTCAGTGTAGGGTTCCGAAGCTGTTAAGTATGAGGGCAGAGTGAGAAAAGTATGGTTAAAATCATATTAAAGGTATTTTTTTCACAAATTAATTAATGTCAATTTGTAATGCAGCCTTTTTGGAGGTAAATCGTTTATTTACAGACAGTTCGCATGGCTATTTTTTTTGACAGCTATGAAAAAGAAACAATGATTTTGGTTTTTGCAAACATGGAGAAAAGCGAGTTTCGTGTTCCGATTAAACATTATTTTTTGCGAAAAAAATTCATTACAGATACAAAATTAGACAAATATTACGGTAACTCTGCTCCATCGATTAAAATGATCCACAATTGGTATACGAATTTTCGTTGCGGCTGTACAAGCACTGCTGACGCCGACCGACCCGGATGTCCAGTTAAGGTCATTACACCAAAGATGATCACCAAAATCCATGACATCGTGAACGAGCGAAGAGTAAAGATCTGTGAGAGAGCTGATATTGTAAGCATTTCAGATGAACGGGTTCGTAATATCCTTCACACTTATTTGGATACGAAGATGCTCTCCGCCCGTTGGGTGCCGCGATTGCTCAGTGGATCAAAAACGCACTAGGGTGACCTTGTCAGGGGCATGTTGGCGAAATTTAAGTGTAATGAAAAGGAGTTCTTGCGACGTTTCGTAAATGTTGACGAAACCTGGATTCATCATCATACACTTGAAACCAAGGAGCAATCAAAATAATGGATTGCTTCAGCTGAACCTGCACCAAAGAAGGCATAAGCAGTTTTAACGGCGAATAAAGTTATGGCTTCTGTCTTTTGGGATGCTCGTGGTGTATATGTTGATTACCTTCAGAAAGGTAAAACGATTAACGGCGAATATTATGCCAGCTTGTTACAGCGATTTCATGAAGTTTCAATGGCAAAACGACCCCATTTGGAGAAAAAGAAAATATTTTTTCACCAAGAAAACGCACGGGTTCACACTTGTGCTATGGCTAAAATCCACGACTTGCGTTACGAATTGCTCCCGCATCCGCCTTATTCTACAGTTTTGGACCCCTGCGATTATTTTTTTCTCCCAAACTTGAATATATGGCTTGGTGAATAAAAAATGGTTCCAACGAAGAAATCATCACAGAAACCAATGCGTATTTTGAAGGGTTGGAGTAATCGTACTATATGGAGGGAAACGAAAAGCACGAAAAGCGATGGACCAAGTCTATTGAGTTACATGTGAACTACGTTGAAAAAAAAGAAAACTTGGACCAAAACGTTTTTTTAATTTTTTCGTCCACATTTTTCGCTCTGCCCCCGTACTAAAAACATAAAAATCAACAACTAAAAACTAATTTTCTATTTAAAGACATTTGGAAACGTCCTAGATGATTTTAGTAGGTATAAACACTTTAATCGCCTGTTCCTCAAGAACCAATGATGTCTACATAGTCGAGATATTTTTCTTTTTAAATTCGTTATATGCGCTTTTTTTCAGATCTTTAGTATTTGTACACACACTTGACTCTAACAAAAAGTAGCGCATTAAAGCTTAATATTTCATAAACGGATTTCTTAATCGTTTTTTTTTTGTAGGTACACACCCCACACTATAGAGTAGACGAGGAAAAAATACATCACCACTTAACGTGTAGGGGAGGTACCTCTAAACTAATACTTTTTATTTTACCACTTCGTTGGCGAGACTAATAATAATATGTATATTCATGCCAAATTACAGCTTTTTATTACTGTCTGAGCTAGGCTGCGGACGGACGCACATGGCGAAACTAGAAGGGATCCTACTTTGACTACGGAACCCTAAAAACGGAATTGTCTTCCGAGCGGTGTGCGAGCTCGCATTATCGTGGTGCAGTAGTATATGTCAACAGAACTATATCGAGATATAAGGAAAGAGTGTATGTATTAGAGTGTTGCTTATAAGGCAAAAAAAAAAAACTGAAATCTTGAAGTCTCACCCCTCCATTTTGTTCTACTACCCCTATTAACAGATGCTAGTTTTTTTCTTTTTTTTTTTCAAACTAGTTTTTTGTGTCGCTACCAGCTGTCAAAGTTTTGAAGAAACCAGTTCAAAGAAATAATTATAAGTTATAAACATTTTTATTAAAATCTAATTAAATAGTGACAATTAAGCAAAAGTAAATTAAATTTATGATTTTTATGACACTAAAGTAGATTTTTTCGCATTAGGGTATTTCTTTCTAAAGTCTTTCACTACCAACAAAAGGTATTGTTTTTGTTCTTCATGCACCGTAATTAACTTGTTGAATTCTTCAATTAATGCCACGCCCCTTTCTGCTATATCATTGACGACTCTCATTGAATTGACTATATCTTTGGCAGCGTTATATTCCGGGTCATCTGACCAAAATTCTACGTTTTTCTGCAAGAAGCTGGTCGCGAGGTTCATGATTCTAAAAAATTGCATCGTATTGCTGGTCACAAAGTGGTCTAACTCTTTCTCACTGATAAAATTCATGTCGGTCGACGACAACGTTACTCTTTTAGGTGTGTGTTCTAACCCTTCATTCTGGAGAGCAGATGCCATTTTCTGTCTTGTTTCAGGTTGCAAGTGGTCGTCGAAGAATCCAAGTGCCGCCAGTTCTTCTGAGATATACCAAAGATGTCCGAGAATCTTTTTCAGGGCCGCTTTAGCCACATTTTTGTTAACTCGCTCGTATTCCTTGATTTCTTTAAGCATTTGCAAGTCATTTTTAGGAGCTGAACACGCAGAAGGACAGCTGAGCCAGTACTTTACGTAGATCGTGACTACGAAATCAAACACTTGCTGTACACCGGCTTCTTCTTTCTACGTTAGTTTGAATTGACATACAAATAACATTATTTTCAAGCAGTAGATGGCTTTCGCCATTCACCGAGCACGGTGAAGTCCAGCAGGGGCTTTAAAGGATATTCCCTTTGAAGGCACGCCTCCCAAATAGACGATAGTCAGATCCAACAATTCTTTATAGTCATCGCGTGGCTGGAATTTGTTCAGTTGGTCGTGTGCAAAAGTCACCATATCAGAGGCATTGTTTTGTGCACTGGATATTGCATGATTGAACTTGTTTTGGTCAATCTTTGGCCAAGCTGCTTTAACTCTTTTGGACATAAGTATTTCCGGTCCACTTGATCGACCAAGAACTTGACTTACTACTGCCTCTAACATAATTTCCATGATGTGATGGCGGCAAGCCAGCCATAGCATATCCTTTTGCATTTTTTGTTCCAGCAGAATGCAGGCTCCATTCCTTAACCCTGTATTAACCGCAGTGGTATCAAAGCAAAGGCATTTTATTTTATCTTCTAAGTTCCACGACGTTACAGTTTCGTAAACAGCTGAAGCACGTGCCTCCCCAGTTCCTCGATCAAGCTTTGGCACAGCTAGGAGTTGATCAACCCCTTGACCTGAAACCAAGATTGGTAGACGATCTACAGTCTGGTGTCCCGAAATATCTTCTATTAATTTCCCATCCCAGTGCACAGTCAGTGGAACCTCAGGCTTAAATACTTCTTTCAAGTCTGACGCTACAGCTTTACGATGTTTCACTCGCAGCCGTTGAATCGATGAATAATTTACGCTGTACTCAAAAGGATCTTTCCCCAAACTTTTCAGAGTTTTTGTTAAAACAACAGCTGCTTTTCTATGACTCAACTTGGCGGCATCTAGACTAACAGCCAAATCGGTAGAAACTAAATTTTTTCTACCTCTTTTCAGCGGTAGTTTTCCAGTTAGTGGCTATGTTTTTGAATCAGTTGTGATATCTTCAGAATCCGTATTCGAACTCGCACGACGACGACGATGATAGAACACATTTTTCTGTAAGAGCTTGCAACGCAGCCGATTCCTTTTTTTTCATTTGCTGAACCCTGGATAACTTTTTTTCCTTTTGAGCTTCCTTCTTAACACTTGCCTTGTCTACAAAACCGATTTGGCCAAGACGGTTTTCACGTTGATTTTTCAGGAATTGTCGGTCCTCTTCATTTGTCATAATTTTAAACGCATCTGCATGGGCAATGTCAAAGAGATTCGATAATCCATCTTTCAAAGTTTGTTCTCTCGCAATCACAGTCTCAGATCGATTTGCTTTGTTTTCTTTATTATTTTTTTAACTTTTGCCACTCCGTTAAATACTTTTCTATCTTGCTGATGACGTGCTGCTTCCACTTGGTTGGAATCCCAGCCTTTTCCCACACACTCAAAACGTCTTCTGCAGTACAAGTAGCTGAAACTTTGACAGTTTTCTTCATTTCCAATTTATAGTGCCAAAAAAGACATAGCACCTCTTGTGTAGATGGTAACCTTGACTGATTTAATGATGATGAGGGCTGGCATAGGCCTTGATAGCAACCACACATCGGTTTTTTTTCTAGTCAGTAATGACGACGCCATGACGATATTTCTCTGGAAACAACATAAATCACCGTGATTCCGCGACAACGATCAATTGCCTACTAAAAACGGTAATTTCCCTGCGTAGCAGGGTCACAGCCGGGGTGCGGGAGGGGTGTATCGAGCAACGGGGATTCCCGTGCAACGGGAATTTCTAAGCAATCGAGATACGTTCTAAAACTATATTAAAAACGAAATGATGGCTGTCAAGCACATGGTGTATAGATGCCTAACTTATGTTTTTTCCAAAACTTTATCAAACGGTAGCGACCCCTAAAATTCATTAAAAAAAAAAACAAAAAACTAGCATCCGTTAATCGGGGTACTAGAACCTAATGGCAGGGTGAGACAATGACTTTTTGAAAGTTCATTTTTAAGCAACACCCTAGTATGTATAAATGAATTATCGAGAACATGGAATTGCATTTGTAGTGGTTGTACCGTTTGCAACAAAAGGAGAATAATTTTCTCTTAATTTAATAAAATTACATACCTTTAAGCAATTGATTAAGTAGTAGTCCTCTGTTTTTTTGCTTTAAGTCGCTATCATGTTCTTCATCTGAGCCGTCACAAGTATTGATAATAAGATTGTTTGAAATTCGATCCATTTCCCCTTCCTGACATCGATATTTATTTTCTTCACTTTCGACATGGCGACAAATATTTTTCCAGTCCTCAGGAGTAATAGTATTCATTCGTTCAGTTGCTAAACTCATAATGCCTTGCATGTTTAAAGAAACGTTTCTTTTCGCTACATATCCTTTTACCATGGCCCAAATATTTTCGATTGGAATGAATATCGGGTGATACATGTTCTTTTAAAATTGCATCTATGACGACACGCTAGCCTAGTTGGTAGTGACTCTGCCTTCGAAGCTAGGGGTCCTGGGTTCAAATCCCGGTAAGGGCAGATATTTGTGTGATGAGCGCGAGTATTTGTTCCCGAGTCTTGGATGTTTTCTATGTATTTAAGTATACATTTCTCTATGTAAGTAAGTTTATCGTTGTCTAGTACCCATAGTACAAGCCTTGAGCTTAGTTTGGGGCTAGTTCAATTTGTGTGACATTGTCCTGTGATTTATTTATTTATTATTATTTATTTATGTGGTACTCACGAAACCGCTCTTTATTTTGTTTAATTAAATCATACAAACTGGTTTTGTACATCATCGGGCTATATGAAATGTTGTGTTCCGTCAACCAATCCATCATTTCTTGTTTATGAGAATTTGACGTTGGACCACGATTCAAAAGTTTGTTGTGATAGGACGCATTATCTACGATAAGTACGCTATTCGGTTTAAGGTTCCGTATTCATTTTTCTTTTAACCATTTTTCGTAGTTGACAAAGTTCATCTGGTCATGGTAATCTCCCGTTTTTTTGGTTTGCCTTAAACATTAACAAAGCGTTGGGAATAAAACCATCTTTTCCTCCTGCGTGCACTATTATTAACCGCTGGCCTGTACTGATTTGTTTGTTTACACCAAATTCTGTTCCATCGGTCCAAGCCTCTCCGGACACATGTGAAGTGTGGATGTAGGTTTCATCAGTATAAACTAGTGGTCTATCTCTAGACCGATATTCTGCAATTTTCGTAAGGTAATTTATTCTTAGCAATTGTATGTTGTGTCTTTCCATTAATATTTTTCGGTTGTCCTCGGTCTTTTTCCATTTAAATCCTAATTTTTGTATTTGTTTTCGTAACGTGGAAATGCCATATCGGATTTTAACACAGAGTGGAGTGCCTTTAAGGTTAGAAATTGCTTATGGGACAGATGAAAATTGTATATAGTTCTCCGGATGACTTCCTGATCAAAATCGTCTACTGCTGATGACGGACAAGTACGTAACTTTTTATTTCTCGGGGAGGTGAATTTCTTTGTTGATACGAATTTCTCACTATTGCTCTCAGACACAATGTTATAAACAGTAGAGAGACAAACACCTGTAGCTTATTCAACTAACCGGGCAGCCGTGTAAAGGGAATTTATTTTTTTCTTCAGTTCAAGTCCAAAATATTTATAACAGTTAAAAATAATTTGCTTACTTTGACTCTCAATCGGACCAAAAATAGTCACTGCCATATTTTTTGAAAATTATTTATCTTACACTTAGTCGTACGGGCTGACATAAAATAATTCTGATAATTGTTAGAATACAATAAAATCAGACGTAAAAATATATGCACAACGTAAGTAATATTCACAATTTGACACTGATATTATATTGGTATTTACTTCTTCAATATATAACAAACCCCTTTTTATGCTGATAGTACGAGAAAATAGAAAATTCAAATATAGAATTCCTGTAAACATACGCATATGCAATTCCATGCTCTCGTTAATTTAACAACAAAAAAATCGTCGTTGCTCGCCGCTATTCTCAGTCCGCTCTCGACCGCATTCCGCGTGTGAAGTTAAAGTGTAAAAACAAAATGGCCCCTTGCTGGATAATAAACAGTTCGAACACCATTAAAAACGTTGGAGCTGTAAATCAAGATTTTTCCTTTTATCAGTAATTACTCTTTGCCCTAAAATATCTGTTATTAATTGTAAAACAGTTTATTTTGTTGCTTAGTATTAATTTCATATAAACAGCAGCGGGCGACTGTGTCTAATGCAACTTTTCCATTGCGGCTTTAATTTAACGCTTGCTTGAAAACAAGCAAAGAAAATAAAACGATTCAGGCTGTCTCGAGCACTTATCAAGACGATTGTCAATGCCGATTTCTTAGTCGATTCAAATCGATTTTGAACACAGAAATCCGACTATGTGTGTGTGTGCGCGCGTGTGCGTGTTTGTTTGTTTGTGTGTGCGTGTGTGCACGTGTGTGTGTGTGTCCTCGTGTTATGTCACCCGCTACTGTTTATATGAAATACTGAGCAACGAAATAATTTGTTTAATAAACAATAATAGATATCCATCGTGGAGAGCAATGACGTTTTCTAATCGCCGTTTCGGCACGCGAGGTACATTCACTCTTTTCCTTCTATCTCACTGACGCTATTCAGTTGCGATCGATGACACGACTGGAAACGATTTTGTTTATGTCATGCACATCACTAAACCCCGGGATTATTACTAGAGTGCGACAAACGTTTGTGCGGAGTATCATTTGTGCGAAGTATAATTATACGATGTACGATTGTGCGACACTTCATTTGTGCGGAGTATCACTTGTGCGAAGTACGATTGTGCGACACTTCATTTGTGTGGAGTAACATTTATGCCATGTATGAATATACGATATAAGACTTTGCGATACTTCATTTGTGCGAGGTATCATTCGTGTGAAGTATGATTATGCGAATTACGACTGTGCGACACTTCATGCGTGCGGAGAATCATTTGTGCGGAATGTGTGTAAGAGCTGACGATTGTGCGACGCTACTATAATGTTTCATATACCGATGTGAAACAACTACGAAAGAAAGAAAGAAAAAACGTTTATTTACTTATATCTAACACAAGCACAGAATAACACAAAGAAAAATAGGAACTGAAACAGTGCTAGATTAATCAAAATGGTTTCTGCTCGGCAAGTTACTAATTAGTGCCTTTAGTTATAAAAACTTATAAAAGAAGTGTCTGTTTATAGCATTTAGTTTTGAAGATCGAATAAGGGTAGGGACTAAGTATACCATTTTATAATATCCTCTTGCCTACGCGGTTCTTATTAGACGGTGTCGAATTTCATAATCACGGCTTCTCTTCTACTTGGTAAAACAATATTGCTTTTCTCACGTTATTGTTTTGTTTTTTAAACGGCCGCCATTATTCTGCCAATTAAGTAACAACTTTGTCAATACGATGATAATATTATGTCAAAAGCAAAATGGTTTTCCCCTATTGTACGAGTATGATCGTATTGTTAACGTTATCATGCCCCGGGGCCCAGGAAACCTACCAGGGCTAAACTTCGATCACAGAGACCATTTTACTCATACTTGTTATATCTTGACAAATTGTTAGAGGTGTTCACTTGCTCATACGCCGGAACATGGTGTTCCAAAACGATGCGCTCCATGACCAGGGCCCGTACTTTTCATGTCGCTGACGCAAAAATGACGTCACGCTACATAGGGTATGATTTCGAATAGTTTAATTGAAATTATTGACCATTAGTCGTCAATCATTTAATCACGTACAAATAAGTTAAGTAGGTAATCTATTGACTCGTAGAAAAATAAATACCTACTTACTTGATACGTAAAACGTAAATGAAACTGTTTGTTTTGTATTTCATGTCGATACATACATTCTATTAAATGGTATTTATTGTTACCACATTTCAACAAGTAAGTACAAAACAGAATTTCTCCTCTCTAACTTAAAGCACACAATCCTTCTTGCTTCAAATCCCGTACAGAGAAAATCTACGTCATCTTCGTTTTCATACGTCATGTGATATTCATAAAAATATTTTTGTTTTGTAATCATAGTTTTGATTGTTCGCACATTTGGTTAATTATTCCAACTTCCCTGTTAACTGTCATCGGAAAAAATCGTTTTCAACCTTTGAGACGCTCGATCTTTAAGGTACTTTAGACTAACCTTGAGCAGACCAAGTTGGATCCCGCCACATCTGTTCAGGATTAAGCTGTAAAGGAGGAAGATGGGGCGGGCCCTTGCTGTCTCCACCAGCCCCTGGACCCTTGTCCCAAAGTTTCTTTGCAGCAGGAGCAATCTGAAATAATAATTCCTAGACGTTAAAAATTAAGCCACTAGAACCTGAACTATCTTATCTGGAGCTCAAAGATGAGATAAAAAATTATTTAAATTAAAATTATATGCGAAATGTGATTACAGAATTATCAACAAGTTTTGTTAGAGTTGTTGGAAAATCTGTAGTTCTGCCTACCACACTAGGAATGAAGGCGTGACGTAATGTATGTATGTATGTATGTAATTAGATGCGACTAGTTTAGGTATCCCTCGGATGTCGCTACGATAAGACGCACTGAGCGTCATGCGGGAAAATTTAAGATGTGCTAGCTGCTCAGGCACAGTATAATAATACCTAAAGCTCAACTCCGCCCTTTATGAGAAATAAATACCTACACTAAATCGAAGCGTCAGGGATGATTTACTGATTGATGATTTACAGGGGTTACTTACCAATGATTGGTAAGTAATACTTAATTTAACTAATTCATGGGCATATTTTTAGGGAATTTAAAATTCAAATACATGTCAATTTTAATATAGATACTAATATATATATATATTATATTAGTAACGTATTTCTTACAAAAAAACTTCTTTTAATGCTATTTAATCGAGTTCCATACAAAGTAAACTGAAACCAAGAGTGACTTTTAACAAAAGCCTATTTAGCTAATTTAAATGAGTTTGTGTAGCACAATAGTAAGGTGTAAGTTCATATTACACGTTATTTCATAGTCATAACTGCCATAAGAAAGTACAATTTATCGATAAATTAATATCGTTCGGAAGTACCTAGGACAATTTTATTTGTGCCACAAAAACTTCTGTCTGATTATTATAATTATATGGCATACTTTACTTTGTGAATGTGGTAATGCACAAAGTATGATTTTACCTATGCCTGCCTCTTCAATAATGTTCAATGTTGACATTAAGAGTGCGCCGAGGCAACGATACGTAATTACGAAAAAAATGCGTTCGTTTGATCGCCTGCTGCATTGTTTTTACTGAAGCTTTAGTTATGCAATTCATATGTAAGATATTTAAGGAATCACTCTATATATCATATACTTTAGAAACACGATTACTTGTACTTCCCTCGATAGAAAAAACATCCAAAGATACCTCTACATAACAAAATAAACACTTAGTACGGCGTAATTACTTCACGGAAGATCATCAGTTTTGGATTTACAACAAAACTACACGTCTTCTATATATTCTACACTTTAGATTTGAAAATGTGTTTTTATTTTACTAATATGAAGGAAATACCTAAATTCGCACGCGTTTCGTCCATTTTAGCCAGAGCCGTCACGTTTCCCCCATGTCAGGCTTCGGCCGTCGGAGGTGGAGGCTGTGTCGCAAGTTGTTTGGTTGCGTTTATCGCGATTTTTGTGATTATTCACTTTATTTTAAATGGGGAAAAAACATAACCAAGAAAGGAAGAGAAGGGGTTGGCAAAAGCACAATGCTAAACGCTTGCGTGAAGAAATTAAGTTAGTTAAAATCGTAAACCTACTGATAGTGGAGTAGTTCTAAGAAACCTGATTTGACAGTTGTCAAAATGCCACGCTAAGGGAGGAGAAAATAAATCGGTAGCAACATAGACTGATTTTCGAGATGTATCGATTTGTATTACTAAGACTTTGTAATCGTTTAGTTGTAGTCTTGATGTTTTGGGCCAAAATTGGTTTATTTACACAAGTAATTTTAAACAACACGCGAAGTTCTTTCAATTAGTAGGTAGGTATATAAAAAATACACTTCTATGGTGAATATTTACCAAGATATAAAAATAGTTTAGCTAAAAAAACACATTTACAGGCAAAACAAGCTTCTTAGAACGACCCGAGGTTTTTTTTACTATAATTAATTATATAATATTGTTACTTCTTGGGATGGTTTCAATATTTCTAGAGCAAGACATCTCCAGAAATCTGAATACAAAGAGAATACTCCGTAAGTATACTCAGTACCTAACAACTATATTTCAACAAATGAGTAAAATTGCAAAATTATTCATATTTTTTTATTTATAGGGTTAATGTTCCAGTTGTTGGCACTTCGCTACAAAGCGAAGAGTTAGGTATATACCTAATGAACCGGTGAGGTATGCGTAAAAATAGTAAGAGGTGTATAGGAAAACATTTTAATAAATTTAGTATGAATTTTCACATTATCTTTATATTTTTTCAATTTACAGAGTAAATGAATTGGTTGACATCGATTATAAAATTTACCACACAATGGAATTGTAAGTCCCAAATACGAATTATTTTTATAGAATGAGGATTACAAAATTTCATCTAAAAACTAATTCTGTTAATAAATAAATTATAGTTAAATCAAAACGTTCTGTTTTATTACAGGATGCCAATGGACCAAATTTCTTGTCTTTCAGTGGATGGAGAAATAGACAATGACATTGCTTACTCACACAGACAAAATAATGCCGTGAAGTAAAATCCGATATTGATTATTGTTGTTTCTTATGTCCTAATATTTTTTTCTAAAGATACCTGCGTACATTATTCATTACATTATAAACATACAAACATTAAGTAGGAACTTCTAAATATGTGATTGATACAGCAGCTTTAAGTTTTTAGTTTTTTAAAACATCAATTTAATTTTATACTTTATAGTGATCAGAATCAGACATTGAAGTTTTTGCGGAAATAATCATGGATAAACATTCGTACAAACTAAGATTCTTTTTTTTAAAGACGGTTAAAATACCAAAACCTTCTCCTATGTGAAACAAATAATTTTCTGAAAACCGCATTAAAAACGGTTCAGCCAAACGTGAGATAATCGCGGACAAACATACATACATACATACAGGTCAAACTGAGAACTTCCTTTTCTTTGAAGTCAGTTAAAAATAATATCTTGAAGAAAGGGTCCATGACTGGGATTTTTGCCCTACTCAGCCGTTCTTATTACTTTACATTAGGTATTGAGTTCACTTTATTTTGTGCTTAGAATATTGTCAATAAATGTAATTAGGTTTTATTTCATTTCAATATACAGTCACATTAAATCACGGGGTTGTTGAGCCACCATAGAACTGTCCTAATGACAGCGTCAAGTCACGCAAAAGAAATTATTTACGTCAAAATTTACCGTCAACTTTCTATGAAAGGGTTCTCCCGGTAACCTTCGGAGAGGGAAGATGGCCGATTGGAAGATGTACGGCTTTTACTTATGATTTATTCTCTTAAGGCCCGATTCGACCAAACTTTTATACCGGGGTAAACGCTTACTCTAAGATTAGTAATGTCAAAAAATGACAGTTTTCTATGGCATTTTGACATTACTAATCTCAGAGTAAGCTTTACCCCCGTGTAAAAAGTTTGGTCGAATCGGGGCTTAGCCGAACAATTTGCCCAATAAATATTATAAATAACTTAACACTAGCTAAATACACCTTAGATGTACCAACGACATTAATTAAAAATTATCTATCTATCTGTGAGTGGGTTCTAGAGTGGCTCAACAATCTCGTGATGTGACTGTACCTCATACAAGTAATTCAATCCTACCTTACCTACCGACAGTAAACAACAAATTTAAAAAAAAATGTAGACTGAAAAAAGTTTTTAACTTCTTATAGTCAATATTTTAATAAAAGTATTCGGAATCGATTATGTTTTTTTATTTTGTAAACATTGGTAGCAACCTCCGCGCCAAGTGGATCGGCGCACGGCTCGTTAGGCGCGGCGCGCGGCCGGCGCATGGCTCCGGCTCGCTCCTTGCTGGTGTGCTATACGCACACATACACAGAGTGCATAAAATACCTAAAGTTAATGAGCGCAAAAAGCTCGGTGCCCCCTTAATTTATCTACACTAGACTTATCAACACAGACTTTTTCCTACTAAAATGACTCGGGAAGGAGAAGTGTCAACAAGTCTCTTACAGCCGGTTCCTATATACAAACCGCGGATAGATTAGGTTACTTTGAGTCAAAATTTGACACATTTTGTGTGTGGCAACTGTCAAATTTTGACTTGAGGTAACCTAATCTATCCCCAGTTTGAATATAGGGTGTCCAGTCCTTATATTCAAACTGCGAGATAATATCACATAATTGCATAAGACTTGCATTATGCGCGTTTTTTGCTGTAAATATAGCACCCGTGATCATCACACTTACATACTACATGTATTTGAAAAAAAGTGACTTTTTTTTTGTGCACAGCGACACAAACAAAGATAATTAGCCCCCAGGCTAACACATTTTTTTTTAAATATGGTAGATTACTGCAGACATGTAAGGCCGTTCCGAAACGAATTTGAATTGTGATTGAATGACGGGTAGTCTATCCGGCGCGCCGTCATGTGCTAGCCGTGCTGGAGGGCTAGCACAAGTTGTCCGCAGATCGAGGTAGAGGCGCTAACTGATGTTGTCCGAGCTTCTCTGAGGCGTTATTGCACCTCAACAGCACTGGCGAAGCGATTGCGTAGAGATGACGTCACAATAAAGCGATAATCTCTTTCGGATGTGCACCGTCGCCGACCAGCCCCATGTCTTCTGATGTAGCTCCCAGTCTCCTGGAACCGCTGGAATACTCGGCGGACAGCATGACGGCTTAAATTGAGTTGCCGAGCGACATCTTACTGCCGAACTTCTGCTTGCAGTAGTGCAACACTTGAGCTGATTCAGCAGCGGTGGTCTCCATGTTCGAGGGTTGCTTTCTTGCTTGAGTTCCTTAGATGTGTTATCTTTGACGTCTGGATAGTGAATGATTGACATTTGACCTTGTACAGGCATTTTATACCCCTGGAAGCGGGCACAACTCGCGACCCTTCAAATGAGTATTTGTGCACTTTTGTTCGCAACACTCTGATTCACAAACCATTATGTTTCGTTTAAATTAAACATTTTTAATTTAAAACACATCAAACGTGTTTTTAATTGATACTTATATTAGTTAGCTAACATAATTTCGCTAAGGTCTAGATTAGCTTGAATCAGATTTTCGCAGAGGGACGATATTTTAGATGTGGATGTAATACGTATAAATTGTGTTATTTCCAATTAAAATAACTTTGTATTAAATAATGATACATTATTTAATTTTATATTCTAATATCTAAATCATAGAAGTCATGTTCCACATAAATATATAATTTTAAAATTTTGCTTTGTACAAAATTAAAAATCAAGGTTAAGTCCGAAAAAACACCTGAACCTATTAAATTTTTATTTCTTTTTATTCCGCTGTTGACACTATACCAGACATAGAGGTGCTTTTTGGTTTATAATATAATGCACCAATTTACATGGCATGCTCGCTTTGACTATCCTTTTATGGCCACTTTTGTTTGCTGTATTTTGTTACAGAAGGAAAATAACAGTTGACAGACATTTAAATAGCAAATGAAAATATGAAAAACATGTGTAATAAAAATGAATAATAACATGATTTTTATAGAAAGTCATAGAGGAAAACCCATTGTTTTATATAAAGGTTAGTGTTATAATTTTTAAAGAAATATTCCACAGGTATCCACAAATTTTAAGATAGATTTGAGACTAATGATCAGGGAGCGAAACTTTGGTGCCGATGACAGGCGTATGACGTCAAGCTACATACAGAATGTTTTTACATAGATTTTACATCATCACTTATAACAACTTATTGGCCTCTTTAGTTTACCGATATTGACACTAGAGATGAGTAGTGATGGGCACCTTGTAAGTTACGAAACTTAAAGTTTCATTTAAATTTCATGTAAGTTACTATAAGTTACGAATGAAAAATTTCTGGTAATTTTCTGTAGTTTTCAGGTGTAAATTATGTGTTTGTGTGTAATTTTATACTTCACGATGAAATCAACGTTGGTATTAGATTGTCATTGTTATCAAAGCAACCACTTTAAGATAATTCCTTTAACTACTCTGGATATTATTATGTACAGGTGAGTGCAAAAATAAGTTATCACCCAAAGTCTCAAATATATGTATACAGCAACTTTACTACTGTAGTAGTAATAAGGGCTGAATACATATTTATGAAACTTTGTGGTGTTTACTTATTTATGCACTCGACTGTACAACAAAGATAACATACTTAATTTACTTACCTACTTTTAACGTACAATACAAATCAATGACTGGCCAGAGAACAGTCATAAAGTCATTTTTGACTCATGATTGTCGTAGAAACTTTGTAAAGACTACGGTAAAATGAAACCAAAAGGTGTTATTTACAATTGCTTTAGAATTTCACAAGAGGGAAATAAAAGAGTGTATTATTGTAAATATTGTACAAAAAAATTCGGCTATCGAAATGCCACTAGAAAAACCACACATATTTTAAATTGTATGATACGAACCGAATGCTTGTTTACCACCGTGGTAGTACATAAAAAAAAAACATCTCAAGAAAAATCGAAACTCGGTCTTGAACTTCCGTCCTTCGTATAACAGCTGAGAACATAATTACCCCTAGGCCAAGCGGCCACTGACGTAAATCTACGAATTTTATAATAATAACCCGTTCTACTGGCGTCAGAAGTAGCGAAAAAGTGACATGAAATTTAAGTGAAATTTATTCGGTAACATTACTCTCAGAAACGTTTCTTGTCAATTATGTAATTTTCAAAAGTTGAAATGTGTCACAGTTAAGGTAATATGTAAAATGTTTCAGAAATTGCCCATCGCTAGAGATGAGACGGCCGGTACTAAACATAATTTTCTGTCATTGTTGTTTTGTTCTTTTTAATAAAAAAGAAGATGGTTTGAGACAATAACCAGTTTACTTGTATTTTATTATTTGTAAATTGATTTTTTTTTTTTAATTTGTGATTTCCAGTAGTTTTGTACAATTAATTATTTTTAAAGTAAAGACTAAAGACCATCAGAAGACTTGGTAAAGACCATCAGAAGATATTGATTTAGATGAAGAAAGGTTGACTTTGAACAATATTTGCTCCAGGTGCGGTTATAGAGATTCGACAGTTATAGTGTCCTGAATGTTTGCGTTTGAATTTTAAGCGTTCTGCATTCTTCGAAATCCAACAAATTTTCATTTGATTTTTTTTATTTACTTGTGGACAGAATATTTTTCGTTACAATTACATTACCCAATAAAATATTTAGTCTTTGTATTTTTTTTAAATATTTACTTTATCATTATAGCATTATTAAGAATCAGTGGGAGTCGCAATATTGTTTTTATATAAAAGCATCCCATATGTGAATTTGCGTCATAATGACGTCATCGGCACCAAAGTTTCGCTCCCTGCTAATGATAAGACTATACCTACTTTTATTTACTTCTAGGTCTAACAAGAAAATATTTTTATATATTTTTCATCAAGAATGGCTAATCAATCATGTCTTTTTGTCTTAACTTTAGTGTTGTGAATTTAAGGTTCGAGGCGTAAACTACAAGACTTGAGTCGCGACTTCTGAGTCTAGAAGCCTCGAACCTTAAAGCCTCGACCATATAAGCCTCAACTTAATAAGTTTGCGTTGTTGCTTACGAGCACAGAAACCTCAGAGTCTTTAAGCCTCAAGCTTTAAAGCCTCCTAAGCTTTGAAGGTTTAAGTCTATAAGGTTTGTAGCATTTAAGTCTTAAAAGCTTGAAAAGAAAAGAAAGAAAATACATTTATTTACAACAACACAACAATAACAAATAAAATATAATAAACAGAAAATGAACAGTTGTTGTGAAACGGTCCTAACTCAGCATGTGCTGGCGGTTATACCAGCGCTTATCTAATAGTCCCGTTTTTACCCTTTCCGACCGAGAACGCCACACCGGACACCGTCAAATTAAGGGTTAAAAATAAATATAGGTACAGCCAAGTGTAAAAATATAAGTGCACATAACCAATCAAAAATATGTCCCATAGTACCTTAACGTCAGCAAAATAAGGCCTCGATACATAATATGAGAGGATGAAATCGATACGTATTTTTGCACTTGACCGTACAATAATACTTTCTTCCTATAACGCTCATTGTTTGAGCTCTTAACGCTTAACTCAGGCCTTCGAGGTTCCGGGCCTTGAGCTTTCAATAAGCCTGAGTTTTTAAAGCTTGAGCGGTCTATGAACCCCGAGTCTTAAGGACTTGCTCTTAAGATCTTATAAAAAGCTTGAGTCGTTAAGGTTCTAAACCGTTTCTGAGCTCAAACCTTTAACGCTCGAGTCTTCAAAGCTTGAACCTTCAAGGTTTGGAAGTCTTTAAGGTTCAAAAGTCTTCAAGACTAGTCTTTTAACAACACTACTTCACTTACACTAGGTCAAAAGTTCAAGTTCACTGTGTGAAATTAGGTTTGTATATTAAATTATATTCAAATATGAATATATTTTGAATTTCACACGTTTAATTGTTGCCATGACTACCCAATAACAAAATAAATACCTCTTCGAGGAATTGTTGTATTGTTATTCGTTAATTTGATCCGTTTAAAGAATATTTTCTGTATTTCCTATGAGATTTAATATACAGTTGGAAATCATTAAAAATGGGTCGCAAAGCTGATTTAAGTGTCGAAACTCGTGCTGTTATTGTAGCTCTGTCTAATGAAGGCTACACGACACGGAAAATCGCGGAAAAAATGAAGGTTTCTCATACTGCAGTCGTAAGTGCTTTGAAACGGAAACAAGATACCGGTCTTAAATCCAGTCGATTTCGTTCAGGTAGGCCAAAAGTCACGTCTAAAAGCGAAGACCAATTTATTTGCGTGCAAAGCAAACGCCAACGTACTCGAACTGCTCCAGAAATTCGCGAAGAACTCAACGCCACCCGAGATCAGCTAGTATCAGTTTCTACAGTGCAGAGGCGTCTGCGAAAATATGGTTTAAAAGGTCGTATTGCGGCCAAAAAACCTTTGTTACGTAAACAGAATAAGGGTAAAGAGGTTTCATTGGGCTCGAAAACATAAAGATTGGACGCCAAGCAGTGGTCTAAAGTTTTATTTTCCAACGAATCAAAATTTTAAATTTTTGGGGGGAGACGTCGTCAATATGTCAAACAAACAATGCGTGATACGAACAGTGAAGCACGGTGGAGGATCAGTTATGGTCTGGGGATGCTTTGCGGGCGATAAAGTTGGTGATCTCGTGAGAGTCCATGGTATAATGGATAAGAAAATGTACCATAACATTTTGCAACGTCACGCTTTTCCATTTCCAGAGGGGTTGTTTTTCAACAAGACAACGATCCCAAACATAGTTCAAAATTGTGCAAGAACATGGAAAGAAAAACAAAATAATAATAATAATAATAATAATGATAATAATAATAATAATAATAATAGTGTGCGAAAAACGCGGCCAACTAATCAAGAACAGCTGTGGGAATACCTGCAGATTTGTTGGAATCAAATTTCGGCACCAACACTGCTTAAATTAATTACACGAATGCCAAAAGTGTGTGTGTCAGTGTTGAAAGCAAAAGGCGGATATTTTGAAGAGTCTAAAGTCGGTAAAAGCTGATATGTTTTGTATATACTTGGTTTTAAAATTAGAAGTTTAGCTTTGTTTTTACTTATTATAAAATAGTTAAATCACTACATAGTATAAAACAAAGTCGCTTTTTCTGTCCCTATATCCCTATGTATGCTTAAATCTTTGAAACTACGCAACGGATTTTGAAGAGGATTTTTTTTATAGATAGAGTGATTGAAGAGGAAGGTTTATATGTATAATACTTTAATCCAGAGCGAAGCGAGGGCGGGTCACTACTAATTTTATAAATGAATTGTGCTATAACTTAATTCAACAGAAATCACAATGTGAACTCAAAACTTTTGACCGGTAGTGTATATTTCACTTATTGAAAACCAAGTCTGTATAGTTATTCACGGGCACCCCAATTTCACTTAAGGAAAAAAAATAATCAGTAAGCACCACCAGGGGCTCATTTCATAAAAGCCTGTAACTTGTAATACAAGCAGAATTCTCTTTTAATCAGTATGCACCGAAACAAGACTTCCAGTTGTATTACAAGTTACAAGCTATTATGAAATGGGCCCCTGGTGGTGCTTACTGGGCTCCATTACCCCATAATTATTAATCTTGACAGTGCTTGATACTAACACCTGTATTTATAGTCACAAAATTAATTACTTAAGCAAAAGTAATAACCAGTGACCAGGGAAAACGGTGCAAAACTTTAACAAAACATACATGACAGCCATGGAAATATTAATATCCTTATACCAAATCCGAGACTCTGATAATAGAGTTAGATTGAACACAAATTCTGCCAAGAATAATATAATTTTTTAATGTTATTCAATTTTTTTTTGGTTGTAAGTTCTCCTTTATATTAGGTTTACAAGTTTTGTTAAAGTTTTGCACCGTTTTCCCCGATCATTGGTACTAACTTAAGAAATAATTATAGTATTACTTTTGACATTACTATTACTCAAGTGATTACTTTTCTTGTCTATAAATACGGGTGTTAGATTTCTAGCCGTATTTATTTTATATTTTACCATCCAGTCAACATAATTGATTTGATAGACTCTAGTGGTATTTGCTAACTTATCTTAACTAGCATTTGGACATGAAGTATAAACATCAAGTTGTGTCTGGATATTAAATAAACTGGCTGTCTTGTATATTGAGTATCTGGTAGATAAAGGAAGTAGGTGTTTTAAGCGAGCCTAGTGTTTACACTATGTGGTATTGTGGGAACTAGGTTTGAAATGGAACAGTGTATAGAGAAAAAGTTGCCTCAACAATCCGATATATAAAGAAACAGTAACAAGTAAGTGTAGTATATTGGGAATTTGATACCTAGTTTAGAAAATCAGGTAAATCGACAATGTAATATTTTGCCATTATGATATTTAGGGAATGAGTGAACTTGTTTTAAAAACGTATCCAATTAAAACTGAAAAGCAATGCATTCAAATAATCCACTGGCAACACTTAAGGCATGATGGCGAAGAAATCAATTCTTGTTGTTATAGGATAGAAATATACTCGATATTAATGAATGAAGAGAATCTTTACAGAGCGCTAGTTATAGCAGTAGGATAACTTAAAAACGCTGACACCAGCCGGCTGTAAAACTACTACAAAGTAAAATTTATCTCGACGCATAAATGGCCGACGCCGGTGACAAGTAAACAAAACAAAAACTGACCTGTTGCACTCAAAAAGTAAGAATTATAACACACCATGACTTAAAACAGTTTCATTTTAGACACATATACTACTTTTAAAGCTTAAACATACCATGTCGGGGCCCATATCCTTAACATCAGCTTCGTAAAAAAAGTCACTTAAGGGTTTCATGCGAGCGAACCGCTTAAATCCCAGTCATATGCTACAGCCACAGAAGTACTTTGAAAAAAAACATCACTTTTCACGTAGAACAATCGTATTACTCACTAATAGCACTGTAATAAACCAGTTTAGAGTGTTTCATACAAATACACAGTTAAAAACAGAAAAATGTAACTGCAACGAACAAGCGTATTCGATACCTATGTTGATTTGTTTCGAACAAAGGACATACGCCGACCACAGCGCTTGCGCTAAAATGGTCCATACACAAGCACTCAAACGAAGCGGAGCCCGGAGCGTCAAACTTACAATCAGACCTTAGCAAATGTCGTATAGAGGGCGCGCTTTACAATATAATCTCATCTCAGCTGAGAAGTTGAAAACGGAACAGAGGGAAAGTGAAACTCATAACTCTCTTAACCCGTCGGAACCCAGTGACATCAATAGATGTCATACCCTTAAATACTAATTTCGAACTTTATTGTTGATTGACAAATGATTTAAAATTCGAATTTTAATGATTCAATGAACTAAAGGCATAGAAATAGCCTTAAAACGAAAGCGTCAGATCAATAACTGTCTCGAAAATTTAAATATGAATGGTCCATAAGTTAAAAAAGAAAGATTAGAATGTCCATTTCTTGCTAAAACTAGCCGTAAACATCTGGGGGCCGTTTATCAAACGCTTATAACTTGTACTTTTAGCGAAAATCTCTTTCCATCAATAAGTATTAAAAAGAGGCTTCCACATGTATTGCATGTTACAAGCTTTTGCTAAACATGCCCTAGGTCAACCAACTGGCCACCATCATGTCACCATGGTCGTAAATTAGTTTTTAAAGACAGTCTATGGTAAGAGAGGATATAAGCTAGGTGGGTCGTTTTCAAAAAAAATGTACATAGTTAAGGGCTTTAATTAAAACAAAACTTAATTGATTCCTTTGTGTGACGAAAGTTACCCATACAGGTTGTATGACTAACTTTCGTTATACAAAGGACGCGAACGTGATTTTGTTTTCATTAAGCCCTTAACTATGTACTTACAATTTTTTTGAAAACGACCCAGGTGTCAAACTGAGGTAATAATTTTTAGTTGTGTATATTGTCCAACGAGTATAATTAAATTACTCATATACAAGGTGTCTCTGACCATGGGGCTTTAATTGTAGGGATCGATACTATTCCTCAAATGGAACTCCTTTTATTCTACGACTTTAAAAAATGGAGGATTTTTTATTTTTTATTTTTCATACAAAATAAATTAATTCACTGATTTTACTAGTAAAGTTTGAAAGTTTGATCACGTATAACTTACTGTAAATTAAGTTATTTTCGAAGTCGTAGAACAAAAGATGTAGCATTTGAGGAGTAGAATCGATACCTACATTTAAAGCCCCATGGTCAGAGACACCCTGTAGAGAAGAACGGAAACTCCATCAAATCAAAATTGACAACTTTAATTTTATATGAAGAAGCGAGTACAAAGCTGAAGCACAAGTTAGCAGAAATACTTCAGCTTTATACCCACGTCTTCAGACAAGATAGGTATCACCGTGGCCGCATTTACATTTTAATTTCCGTCTTTTCCCGGTTTTCCAGGCAATTCTTCAAGTTTTTCCATGACCAAAATAAGAGCATATAGCTTCTAAAAAAAGTTTTTCCTTAATAAGACTTTTTTCAGGGGGGTCACTTTCTGGAAAACCGGGATAAGTCAGGGAATTTCGCGGGTCAATGAAAAGTCAGGGAAATTTAATAAAGACCAAGGAAAAATTGGTTGGGGAGTGGCAAAGGGGGGGCTGGACATCAACATGAAGTCAATGTAACATGTTTTTTATTAATGTGTCGTGTAGAATAAATGCTAAATTCAGCTTCTTTTGTAATATAGAGGGGAGTCCGAATCACAAAGATTCTTAACTTAAGTACGACATTTTAAAACTACACATTTTAAACAATAGATTTTAAATTTTAATGTGAAATGAGTTTATCTACTGTTACTACGAAGGTTGATTGGAGAGTTCGCGCCTTAAATATGATATCAAATCCAAAGTTTTATTGATTATTTTTATTTCTCTGCGTACTCCCGGTTGAGGTCTTTTTAAATTTGGAAATCCGCGGAAGTCTGACCCACAGTTGTAAATTTCTGCCATCGAATTTAGTGACGTGTACACACGCACGCGTGCGCGTGCATTATCGTGGTGAAAGAGAACTTTTTTGTCAACAATCCAGGTCTTTTACTTACAGTTCCTCTCGTAACCGCCGTAAACACCAGGTTAGCAAACCTACCTAGTTGGTTACTAAGTTCTGTTACTCGATTTGCAAACTCTTTTCTTGCGTTAAAACAAATGCTACCGAAAAAATAAAAAACGACATAATATGGCGGGTTGTCAGTTATAATTTTATAGCACACACAACACTTATCTCGTCGTATTTATAATGGATTGGGGTCTAAAAGAAAATCGTGTCGCTGTAATTGCGTTGCACAAATGCGGGCATCCGCCAAACGTGATTTTGAAATTGCTTCAAAATCTGAAAATCAACAAACAATTCTTTTATCGTACCATTAATAGGTACAATAGTACCCTGAGCTTTGATGACCGCAAGAGGTCTGGAAGACCACGCACCGTTCGGACCCCAGCTCTAATAAAGGCAGTGAAGGCGAAAATCGCAAGAAACCCCGTCCGGAAGCAAAAGTTGTTGGCAATTCAGATGTCTGTGAAGAGAAGCTCCCTTAAAAAAGTTATCAATCAAGACCTTCGACTACACGCTTATCGTAGACGGAAAAGTCATTTGCTTAATGGACGATTGAAGACTATGAGGCTGAATAGAAGTCGCGTGCTACTGAAGCGGTACGCACAAAATGGCCACCGAAATATATATTTAACAGGCGAAAAAAAATTTAACATTGAAGGATGTTGTAACCGCCAGAATGACAGAGTATACGCAAAAAACAGTCAAGAAGCGAGTGTAGCTGTTCCGAGAGTGCAACGAGGCCATCATCCCTCTT
Source organism: Acleris holmiana (assembly GCA_949316455.1). Classification (NCBI taxonomy): domain Eukaryota; kingdom Metazoa; phylum Arthropoda; class Insecta; order Lepidoptera; family Tortricidae; genus Acleris; species Acleris holmiana. The sequence goes on from OX438762.1 coordinate 36,528,283, forward strand.
ATGTCATGATTTGGTTAGGTATGTCATACTCAACTATACCCGAACTATAGGGGCGATCCTCCCGTCTCTGGACACCTGGTTGGAGGGCGGTCGGCGCTACGTCGTACCGGCTTGTGCAGGTATTGACCGGACATGGGTGTTTCGGTCAGTAGGGTATTATTGGGGATTCTGGATCATTTGTCCTCGCTGCGCTCGGATGATCCAGAATCCCCAATAATGATCCAGGATCCCCAATAGTTTCCATCGATCAGTGATTCAGAATTCCATAAACTCAACAGGTAGTGACCTAACGAATGACCTGTCAATCCTTCAATGGTAAATTTGCATATCCTCGCCTCGTTCATTCGACTGATACTGTCGAAATGTAGATACAAAAATGTCTATAACAAAATATTTTGTAAATAGAAGCAAAACCGGAGTGCCGTATAATTCAATTTTATATTACTTATATTTTTGTTTACGGCACTCCGGTTTATTTTTCATAAGTTTATTTCTTTGTTTAGTCATCTTTGTTTATTCATCTTTGTTCCTGTTAACACTTTCCACACAACCATTGCTGTACTAATGTTATAGGATAGTCCCGCTAACAGTTTTCTGGAGTGGCCAATTCCATACTAATTGTTTAAGGACAAGGTGGTCTTTCGATACTAGAACGCTGATCTATATATGCGAGCGATCGTAAAAACTTTGATAGCACGATTTAAAATAAATTCTCCATGTTTGCTCTCTTTCAGCCATTTTCATGATATACTCGTATGTAGCCCCATTATCCTTCTTAACCTTACTTTTGGTTTGATTAAATTTTATTAAAATTGACATTAGTAATTGACGTTGTCGTAATTCAATAAGTAAATACTATTTGATTTGAGAACTCAGGGTTAATTACCTTTATAAGATAATAAATAAAAAGAATTTATAAAACATGTTTATTTAAACACCATTTTCTTAAACAAGTTACATTTCTTAGCGCGCATACAGTTGGATGATATATACAGTTAAACACATCACTTGACAATCTATATTCTTCGTACAAACTTAACAATTTAGGACAGTTCATATCTTCCAGGTTAATAACATCATTATGATCTAAAATAGTTTTAAGCCAGGTAACTTTTTCCAGACCCTTACATAAAATCGTCTTATCAAGCAGAAACTCTTGGATATACATTAAATATTTTTCGTAAGGTATAAATCCATCATTCCAATTAATTTTTCTGTTTCTCTGTATCCACGATACTTGTTTACGTTCGGTTGGAGAGAGATTGTGCAGTGGGCAAGGTGGTAGAATAAGTAGGTGTAGTAATTGTTCATTAACAGCTATTGCAACTTCTTTGACAATGAATGAATTGTTGTCCGTTTTAAACCCCTGCACATCAACTATTGCTGTCGACATCATGTCAACTTTCTAACAATATTACTCAAAGGTCTGTACTCCACCAAACGATCGTTAATAATCAAACAGTAAGCACTAGTGTTATCCGGCAAATCCTTTTCTGTTTCGATTTCTAAACGAACGTCAACAGGTCCAGTTTTTAAATGCTCATTTTGCCTCGAACAATCAATCACATATAATGGAGCTTTTTCCTTAAATTGTATAAGATCAAGCAGCGGATCTATAGGAAGGTTATAATACGACTGACGAAATCTCGCATACATATCGTATAATATACTGTATTTGTACTCATCAAATTTCAAGTTAAGACTATCGTATGGATAATAGTATGAATTTAAAAATAAAGTCACATTTTTAAGATTACAATGATCAAATACAGCGCAATCGTTTAATTTGTTATTTTTTCTATTAGTTTGCAATCCAAAAATTACATACCGAGGCTTTTCTAGTTGCGAAGTGGTTTTTATAGACCATGTATGTTTGGTTGTTTTTGGTAATAATGGATATTCATATAAATCCCAATTTCTAAACGCTATTTGCATAGGTTTATCTTTTTCTAAATGTTTAAGCAATGCAAGCCTTTGATGATCTGAAACTTTAACATGCGGCATGCGCCATTGAACTTTATTTACCTTAACTTCCACTGAATCATCTTTTTCGGTTACAACACCATTAAGATTTGTACTACTTCTATTTAGTATTAGTTCATGTTTACTATTAATAACTATTTTCTTGTAATCCTCCGCAAAACCTAATAGTTTATTAAGTGGTAAAAGAATACTAAATCTTCCACTGTGATCATCAAATCCGTCCACGTTCCAACCCCACATTGCAGCAGCTTTACTTTCTCCACCATTCATTGAGACTAAAGATTTCATTGTAGTAGTGATTCCAACATTTCTAATTCGATCTATTTCAATCCCATTCATTTCATATCTAATATCTTGAAAAAGAAATGATATAGCGTTATTTGTCAACTTAACATTTTTCACTTTTTTTACACCACTCACGTCTTTAGCTGTTATAGAAAAATATCCTTCTATGTATAACGCGCTAGCTGAAGGTAATACGTATATATCTTGCTGATGGATAGGTATTCGTATTTCATCATTTTCATTAAAACTGTTATTGTATGGGTTATAAGTATGGATTTCATAACTTTCAATTGAATTGTCGAATTGCGGATCGTCGGTTATATGGAGGATGCTCATATTTTTAATCCAAGAGCGCGAAGAAACTCTTTATTACTTTTTGTTATTGCTACAACCTTTTTGCGTCTAGTTCGTCTGACGTTGCGCTTGACAGTGGAGTTAGAACGACTTTGTCTTTGTATTTTGTTACAGATATCATCGTTAAAAATTAACGTAATTATAAAAAATATTTAAGCCAACATATTTTAAAAATTCTTCAGGTGGTTTTAAATTACCATAACTGTCGAAATATTCGATATAATTATTTAATTTTGCATAGGCTACCCAATGAGTGCCAGAATTCCGGGAACTATCAAGATTAATAATTCCGCATTCTTTTTTTAATGGACGTTTTGGCAACTGATCTCGCATGAAAACTCCTCGAAAATTGGGAATTTCTTTGCAATATTCGAGAATGTCGATGTTAGTTAACGCTCGTTTAGGTAGCCTCTGCATTAGTTTTTTTTATTTTTAAAATAAATTCCTAATCCATTCTTGTGCTCTTTGAGATGCAACCCTCTTCCTAAATTTAATTCTTCCATTTTTTGATTGTGCCTCTTGAGTTCTTGAAAACGTTGTTTAGCAGACTTAATAGCTTCTACCGCTCTAGCAATACCAGCTGCGCCACCTGCTAAACCACCTGCAGCAGACAATCCGGCAAAAATGGGTATTAGGGGCAAAACTCCTCCAACTTTTGGCACAGGTATCACCCGGGGAATGTTTACTGAAGTATCTGAATCCCTCGTCAATTCTCGTGCAACAGCAACTGCTAACTCAATAGCCGCTTTTTTACATGTAGGTTTTAACTTTTTAATATGTTTTTTTGTAAGAGAAACAATATTTTTGAAAGTGTTTTTAAAACCAGCGCCAGACTTGGCTTTCTGTGAGGGAGTGAACACAATTTTTTTCTTGTTTTTTCCATTCGATTTAGGTTTTGACCCTACCATTTTTGTTGAATTGTAAATAAATTATTAATAAATAAGTTATTTTTTGTTTCGATGAAATACTCTGTCCAGTTTCAAGTACGCAATTAAAATGCGCTTAAACTATGATGTTTGCTGCTTATAAGATTTCTGTTTTATCAATCCAACTATTTTCTTGCGAAGGTAGACCTAACCATTTTACATATAATTTTCGACCATTTTTCTTCAATACTTTTTCTACAAGATAAATGTTCTTATATTTAGGTTTTTGCAATTCGTGAGCATAAAATGATCCTAAGATGGGTCGATGTCTAGCATCTTCTATGATAAACGTTATTGGGTTTGTGTTTTGTACTTTCGTAATAGTAAATATTTCAGTTGACCAATTGGGAGTATATCCTTTTTCAAATGTTCCTTTATATTTGCTTATACGAACGGAATCTCCGACTGCAAATTTATTTTTTTCCTTTGTTGAACTCCTCTTTGATAAAAGCTTTTTATATTTCTGTAATACAGCATCCTTATTATTTTCACTGACTTCAATTGGTTTAAGAGCTATTGTTCTATGTATCGTATTATTATATTCATTAATTGCTTCCGAAAGTGTGTTTCCTATCCATTTATAGTTTCCTTTTAAACTAAATTGCTTGTACAATTTATTCTTAAAAGTCCTTATGAATCTTTCCACTATAGATGCTTTTTTAGTAGAGTATGTAGAGTAATGGTTTATTTTATGTAACTCAAGTAATGATTTTATTTTTTTATTATAGAATTCAGTTCCTAAATCAGTTTGCAAGTTTTTGGGTATTCGATTTTTTTGGAACAAATCACAAAAAGCTTGAGTTATATATTCCTTACTCTTTTTTTTTAATGGATATACCCACGCATACTTAGAAAAAGTATCAATAATGGCTAAAATATATTTAAACTGTAAATTATTGTTTGAAACAGATTGCATATCAATAAGATCAGCTTGCCATAAATCATCTATATCTTTCATCACTAAATGTCTTCGAGGAAAGTTTTTCCGCGCTTGTTTATGTATTTCGTTTACTACGATTGCTTTACTCATTTCTTGTATTTGTTCATAAATGAAACTGTTTCAATACTTTGTTGCAGGCTATTTACTTCTGTCTCTAGCTGAGCTAATGTTTGATTAATTAATTTTATTTTATTAAACAATTTATCTGCAGTATTGTCAACATACTGTTTTGTGGCGCAGTCCTCTGGATCGACAGGCTTTCCAATATGTTTAATTATCTTATTTTTTGCATCAAAACAATCGGTAACATTTATGAAAGCCAAGGGAGGTTCATTAAAATTATTCATTTTATGCTTTTTTAACACATGGTGTCCAAACTTATCTACATTCATGTTCAACCAACACAATGAGACTGAATCAACAGTTGGTTCTGAAGTCTTTTTATTCCTTAATGATGTCTGCTTCTTTTAGTTCTTCTATAATCGAAATTATTTCGTTATCATGGTTAGTGTTGCCAGCATCTTTAGAAGCAATTAAAATTTTTAAACGTTCAATCAACTCATTAGGATCATCCCAATATACAAAATCCGTATTTGAATTATATTTTTTTAAGGAAGGCAGATTACCACCTTGCTTTGCCGTGCTGGATTCTTGAAATAGGGGTTTAATAATTTGACAGTATTTCATTCCTGAATTACCTTGTATCTGACCTTGAGGACTAAAACCTCTCTTATGGACATTAATGTGCACCAAAATATCTTTATAGGTTATTTTATCCTTTTCATTTATTTTGTCGCAATTCGGTTTACTTTGAAATAAAAGCTCTTTTAAACCTGGCGTTAGTTCATAACTTTTATCATTTACATTAATCGTAGATATTTTATTAGGAGAATTCTCCCCATAAGATTTAAGCGTTGCAGGTGAATTTCCTATCATAAGTGTTTCACCGTCATGTCTTACTCCAAAGGCAACATTAAAAGGTTTATTTGGGACTTGCAAATAAGAATCGACATCCTCAAAGCTTTTTACTTTTGCCACATTATTTTCCATTTTCGTAGGAGTTTTTATTTCAAGTATGTTGGGAATATTTATTTTATCCTTTTTGATACAATCTGCGTTTACATCATTTGATAATATATTTTTGTTATTATGCTTATTTTCATTATAAGATGTTATTTGCTTAGGAGAATTATGAAGAAACATCATGGTTTCTAGCGGATCGGTTAATGGTTTCAAAATCTTCTTATTTTTTAATTCTAAATCATCCTCCTCTTGCTGCATCTTCTTTAACTTATTTTTAATATTCTTTACAGATTTAATTAATTGTGTTTTTATGTCTGTCTCCATGGCAAATCAATAACGCGGTCTAAAAAGACCCCCGATGTTTCTTATTGTTATAAGTAAAGTGATTTTATTTTAGTCATCATTTATATTTATTCAAATTTTACAAAAACATCGAATGATTTTCTATATCGACCATTATTTAATTTACAATCTTTGTTAATTATAAGACACGCATGTGAATCTTTCCATATATTTGCGGCAAGCGATTTTAATTTTTCCCAACTAATGTCAGAATTTACGTGCTCACGATAAATATGTTTTAAATTGATATCGTCTTGTTTAAAAATTATCAAAAATTTAACATTGTCTCGTATTAATTGCTTTGGCACTTTAGAGTAAGTCTGCGTTAAATAAAAACAGTCTATTCCTTTATGTCTGCCCATACAAAAGTAATTACGAATATTAGTCTGGTTTTCGCAAGCTACGTCATCAAAGATAAATATTGAATTGGGCATCGCCTCATGAGGAGAGATTACCTCTTTTTCATCGTGGATCATAAACAGTTTAATTTCGGGTATTCTTTTAAGAACTTCCTCTAAAAATCTATATTTAGGTTGAAAAGTTGTTTTAGAGTAAATGTAGACATTTCGAAATTTTAACCCATTTTCATGAAGCAATAAAGTTAAAATTATATTTGTTTTTCCACAATTTGATGGTCCACATATAATACATCGTATAGAGTTGGGAAGAAGCATACTATGTCTGTTATTATAATTAGTGCAATGTGATCCATCACTTATTTTGCTGATTTCTATTGACACAGGCTGTTTAATAAATTTCATTTCGCCTTCTGTTCAGTAATTTAATATAATATCAAATAAATACTTGTAATAATATAATCATCCTAAATCAATGAATTATCTTTGTAAGTCTTTATCATTTCTCTAATTACACATTCCTGTCTTATATTAGGCGAAGAATATTATACACCGAGATCTAAATTGCTGCTACTCGAGCGTCAGTCGCAGTCGACATTTGTCTCGCTTCTAACGTGGGTCCCGCGTATTTAAAATATATAGGTAAGTAAATCTATTTTTTATTGCTTCATCCAGTTATGTTGGATTTATTGCCATTTTTATTAAATAAAAACTTATGACACTTTTATATTTCAGATAATTATGGAAGACAGCACGCAGAATGATCGACTTGATTTTGGCAGCATATTTGATGTCAGCCCCGTTTTCCACGATGTGCCGGAGGATCATCCTTTTTATTATGCTCAAGACGTTGACGGTTACATGGAAAAAGTGGAAAAAAAGCGGCAAGAGCTTTTAGCCCGTAGAGAAAACATGTGTAACGCAACCGTAACGCGAGAGCCTGACGCTCCGCGGGACAAAAGGGAGTTGAAAGCATTAAATACCAAATCGGGTATTAATAAAAAGGATCGTAGTAGAAAAGGATCATCATTTGTAATTAAAAATAACATTCGCAATGGACGATATTTAATTAAAATAAACATTGAGACAATGGACGAGTGTTACAGTGATCGTTCAGTTAGTGCGCAATATCTCGTGTGTGATCCGTATGATGAAGTGTTGGACAGCACAGAAAATGTGTTAAAAAAAATTATGAAAAAACTTGAAAGTGATTAATTTCGGTGTTAGTTATATATGTATAATTGTGACTTATTTCTATTATATCTCCATGTTTATTTTATATTATAGTTCTGAATTATAAAATCAATTTATGCCAATTATATTGTTATTTACTTACTTTGTAGAGCCAATTAATATAAGTTATTGTCAACGAAGTTTGAATTAAGGAAGAAAAATAGTAATTATTATTATTTTACTTCCGTAATGTAATTAATGTAGCGTTGTTTTAATTTTATCATAAATTTCTTTAATTTATGTTTATTTATAAATAATTTGGCGTTATAAATATGTTATTTTTTGTCTCATTAAGTGTAAATTAGTAAAGACAATGGTTTATAAGAAGTCTGCCTGCTATTTAATTATTATTGTTGTACTTTCACCTTATTAAGTTTAATATTATTATCAACCTTATTTTAATAAATGATGTTCATATAGAATGTGGAACTTATTTTACGTGCAACCAAAGTTAAATAAACAGAGATAACACGTTATAACATGTCATGATTTGTTTCCTCTGCAACAGTATTGTAGCGGAACTACAAACCGACTGTTTCGATTCTAACGTTTTGCTTTCTATGGTCTAAATGGATAATGCAATGTCAAAACGCCGCGAAAGATGGTATTCTCACTGGAAGTCCAACCAATAGGAATGCCCGGTATGACCGGTGCGCATGCGCAGTACAAGTCAGCGTAGAAGCTAGCGCCGCCATCGGAGAAACATGAAAACTATCACCAGTTTTCAATTTGTGTATGTCATGATCGAACGGACAAATAACAAGGACTCAACCCTCGCTTTGATCTAATCGCTGTTTGCCAAGGAGTCTAGTTTAACAATAGTGCCCATCGTCTAAGGCCGGCCGGCCTGCATCATAAGGGTGGAAGAACCGCTCGCGAGGACGCCAATCAAGAAGCTGAACGTTTGGTGAGTACCGCTGCATGGTTTCTTGTTGGTGGACGACCGTCGTTTTTACCGTTTTGACCGGCGAGTATTGCATTATACTCGATCCAGAGTAGCCGATTTACGTCCATCGTTTTATTCAACTTAATTTGCTACATCTTTTTGGTGCCGAAACCAGGGACCTTTAGATAGCATTCGGCCTGCCAAGTACCAATCTTGTACCGTAATCGTAACTATTGCTATAACTCGACTACCTTACTCCGATCGCTCAATCTAACCATACTTGTGAACGACCGTTTTTATTTCTTTTCGGGTTTGTTACTCTTATATTATCTTATATATTAACCCACAGTTGTAAATTTCTGCCATCGAATTTAGTGACGTGTACACACGCACGCGTGCGCGTGCATTATCGTGGTGAAAGAGAACTTTTTTGTCAACAATCCAGGTCTTTTACTTACAGTTCCTCTCGTAACCGCCGTAAACACCAGGTTAGCAAACCTACCTAGTTGGTTACTAAGTTCTGTTACTCGATTTGCAAACTCTTTTCTTGCGTTAAAACAAATGCTACCGAAAAAATAAAAAACGACATAATATGGCGGGTTGTCAGTTATAATTTTATAGCACACACAACACTTATCTCGTCGTATTTATAATGGATTGGGGTCTAAAAGAAAATCGTGTCGCTGTAATTGCGTTGCACAAATGCGGGCATCCGCCAAACGTGATTTTGAAATTGCTTCAAAATCTGAAAATCAACAAACAATTCTTTTATCGTACCATTAATAGGTACAATAGTACCCTGAGCTTTGATGACCGCAAGAGGTCTGGAAGACCACGCACCGTTCGGACCCCAGCTCTAATAAAGGCAGTGAAGGCGAAAATCGCAAGAAACCCCGTCCGGAAGCAAAAGTTGTTGGCAATTCAGATGTCTGTGAAGAGAAGCTCCCTTAAAAAAGTTATCAATCAAGACCTTCGACTACACGCTTATCGTAGACGGAAAAGTCATTTGCTTAATGGACGATTGAAGACTATGAGGCTGAATAGAAGTCGCGTGCTACTGAAGCGGTACGCACAAAATGGCCACCGAAATATATATTTAACAGGCGAAAAAAAATTTAACATTGAAGGATGTTGTAACCGCCAGAATGACAGAGTATACGCAAAAAACAGTCAAGAAGCGAGTGTAGCTGTTCCGAGAGTGCAACGAGGCCATCATCCCTCTTATGTCATGATTTGGTTAGGTATGTCATACTCAACTATACCCGAACTATAGGGGCGATCCTCCCGTCTCTGGACACCTGGTTGGAGGGCGGTCGGCGCTACGTCGTACCGGCTTGTGCAGGTATTGACCGGACATGGGTGTTTCGGTCAGTAGGGTATTATTGGGGATTCTGGATCATTTGTCCTCGCTGCGCTCGGATGATCCAGAATCCCCAATAATGATCCAGGATCCCCAATAGTTTCCATCGATCAGTGATTCAGAATTCCATAAACTCAACAGGTAGTGACCTAACGAATGACCTGTCAATCCTTCAATGGTAAATTTGCATATCCTCGCCTCGTTCATTCGACTGATACTGTCGAAATGTAGATACAAAAATGTCTATAACAAAATATTTTGTAAATAGAAGCAAAACCGGAGTGCCGTATAATTCAATTTTATATTACTTATATTTTTGTTTACGGCACTCCGGTTTATTTTTCATAAGTTTATTTCTTTGTTTAGTCATCTTTGTTTATTCATCTTTGTTCCTGTTAACACTTTCCACACAACCATTGCTGTACTAATGTTATAGGATAGTCCCGCTAACAGTTTTCTGGAGTGGCCAATTCCATACTAATTGTTTAAGGACAAGGTGGTCTTTCGATACTAGAACGCTGATCTATATATGCGAGCGATCGTAAAAACTTTGATAGCACGATTTAAAATAAATTCTCCATGTTTGCTCTCTTTCAGCCATTTTCATGATATACTCGTATGTAGCCCCATTATCCTTCTTAACCTTACTTTTGGTTTGATTAAATTTTATTAAAATTGACATTAGTAATTGACGTTGTCGTAATTCAATAAGTAAATACTATTTGATTTGAGAACTCAGGGTTAATTACCTTTATAAGATAATAAATAAAAAGAATTTATAAAACATGTTTATTTAAACACCATTTTCTTAAACAAGTTACATTTCTTAGCGCGCATACAGTTGGATGATATATACAGTTAAACACATCACTTGACAATCTATATTCTTCGTACAAACTTAACAATTTAGGACAGTTCATATCTTCCAGGTTAATAACATCATTATGATCTAAAATAGTTTTAAGCCAGGTAACTTTTTCCAGACCCTTACATAAAATCGTCTTATCAAGCAGAAACTCTTGGATATACATTAAATATTTTTCGTAAGGTATAAATCCATCATTCCAATTAATTTTTCTGTTTCTCTGTATCCACGATACTTGTTTACGTTCGGTTGGAGAGAGATTGTGCAGTGGGCAAGGTGGTAGAATAAGTAGGTGTAGTAATTGTTCATTAACAGCTATTGCAACTTCTTTGACAATGAATGAATTGTTGTCCGTTTTAAACCCCTGCACATCAACTATTGCTGTCGACATCATGTCAACTTTCTAACAATATTACTCAAAGGTCTGTACTCCACCAAACGATCGTTAATAATCAAACAGTAAGCACTAGTGTTATCCGGCAAATCCTTTTCTGTTTCGATTTCTAAACGAACGTCAACAGGTCCAGTTTTTAAATGCTCATTTTGCCTCGAACAATCAATCACATATAATGGAGCTTTTTCCTTAAATTGTATAAGATCAAGCAGCGGATCTATAGGAAGGTTATAATACGACTGACGAAATCTCGCATACATATCGTATAATATACTGTATTTGTACTCATCAAATTTCAAGTTAAGACTATCGTATGGATAATAGTATGAATTTAAAAATAAAGTCACATTTTTAAGATTACAATGATCAAATACAGCGCAATCGTTTAATTTGTTATTTTTTCTATTAGTTTGCAATCCAAAAATTACATACCGAGGCTTTTCTAGTTGCGAAGTGGTTTTTATAGACCATGTATGTTTGGTTGTTTTTGGTAATAATGGATATTCATATAAATCCCAATTTCTAAACGCTATTTGCATAGGTTTATCTTTTTCTAAATGTTTAAGCAATGCAAGCCTTTGATGATCTGAAACTTTAACATGCGGCATGCGCCATTGAACTTTATTTACCTTAACTTCCACTGAATCATCTTTTTCGGTTACAACACCATTAAGATTTGTACTACTTCTATTTAGTATTAGTTCATGTTTACTATTAATAACTATTTTCTTGTAATCCTCCGCAAAACCTAATAGTTTATTAAGTGGTAAAAGAATACTAAATCTTCCACTGTGATCATCAAATCCGTCCACGTTCCAACCCCACATTGCAGCAGCTTTACTTTCTCCACCATTCATTGAGACTAAAGATTTCATTGTAGTAGTGATTCCAACATTTCTAATTCGATCTATTTCAATCCCATTCATTTCATATCTAATATCTTGAAAAAGAAATGATATAGCGTTATTTGTCAACTTAACATTTTTCACTTTTTTTACACCACTCACGTCTTTAGCTGTTATAGAAAAATATCCTTCTATGTATAACGCGCTAGCTGAAGGTAATACGTATATATCTTGCTGATGGATAGGTATTCGTATTTCATCATTTTCATTAAAACTGTTATTGTATGGGTTATAAGTATGGATTTCATAACTTTCAATTGAATTGTCGAATTGCGGATCGTCGGTTATATGGAGGATGCTCATATTTTTAATCCAAGAGCGCGAAGAAACTCTTTATTACTTTTTGTTATTGCTACAACCTTTTTGCGTCTAGTTCGTCTGACGTTGCGCTTGACAGTGGAGTTAGAACGACTTTGTCTTTGTATTTTGTTACAGATATCATCGTTAAAAATTATCATTTTGACTTTCGCAAGTGAAGACTTATATTAATATTTTCGTTATTAAAATTAATTAGATTTCCCTGTATATCTAATATTTTCACCGTAATTGACGAAATATGTTTCTTCTTTAGAGGAAAATATATTATATTTTTAGGTACTTCAATTACTTGATATCCGGGCGGACTGTTAAGCACGAATTCATGAATTATATGTGTAGGCAAACCGTTCGTATAGGAACCTTGGACAAGATCACATTCGATCCGTATCACAGACGCAGCAATAATGCATACAGGGTTGACTGATTCATGCCATTTATTTGGATCCAACATCTCTGAGAACCCTAATAATGCACCTACACTATTTTTTACCTTAAAATTAATTCATATTACTTTTTAAATATTCATATAAATCAGACAGGTCATATGCGCCGCAAGGAATTTTAATATCCTTCTGTTTACCGTAAGCGAATACATTGTTGCTGTCAGTAATATTAGGTATTGAATTAAATGTTGAAAAATACAGTAAGCCGCACTCGTAATCGTCTTCTAATATTAAATGAATATTTAATTCTGATCGAAGAATGGATTCATTTCCAGTGATTGTGAATGTAATAGACATTGATATTGACTAAAATGTTTTTTGAAAGTGTAAGCTATTTATGAAGATCCCAAAATGAGTTTAAAAAGTCTATACACAAGTGGCCGCAAATGAAAGGATGAGTTTTTTGCTTGTTAACGTAATTATAAAAAATATTTAAGCCAACATATTTTAAAAATTCTTCAGGTGGTTTTAAATTACCATAACTGTCGAAATATTCGATATAATTATTTAATTTTGCATAGGCTACCCAATGAGTGCCAGAATTCCGGGAACTATCAAGATTAATAATTCCGCATTCTTTTTTTAATGGACGTTTTGGCAACTGATCTCGCATGAAAACTCCTCGAAAATTGGGAATTTCTTTGCAATATTCGAGAATGTCGATGTTAGTTAACGCTCGTTTAGGTAGCCTCTGCATTAGTTTTTTTTATTTTTAAAATAAATTCCTAATCCATTCTTGTGCTCTTTGAGATGCAACCCTCTTCCTAAATTTAATTCTTCCATTTTTTGATTGTGCCTCTTGAGTTCTTGAAAACGTTGTTTAGCAGACTTAATAGCTTCTACCGCTCTAGCAATACCAGCTGCGCCACCTGCTAAACCACCTGCAGCAGACAATCCGGCAAAAATGGGTATTAGGGGCAAAACTCCTCCAACTTTTGGCACAGGTATCACCCGGGGAATGTTTACTGAAGTATCTGAATCCCTCGTCAATTCTCGTGCAACAGCAACTGCTAACTCAATAGCCGCTTTTTTACATGTAGGTTTTAACTTTTTAATATGTTTTTTTGTAAGAGAAACAATATTTTTGAAAGTGTTTTTAAAACCAGCGCCAGACTTGGCTTTCTGTGAGGGAGTGAACACAATTTTTTTCTTGTTTTTTCCATTCGATTTAGGTTTTGACCCTACCATTTTTGTTGAATTGTAAATAAATTATTAATAAATAAGTTATTTTTTGTTTCGATGAAATACTCTGTCCAGTTTCAAGTACGCAATTAAAATGCGCTTAAACTATGATGTTTGCTGCTTATAAGATTTCTGTTTTATCAATCCAACTATTTTCTTGCGAAGGTAGACCTAACCATTTTACATATAATTTTCGACCATTTTTCTTCAATACTTTTTCTACAAGATAAATGTTCTTATATTTAGGTTTTTGCAATTCGTGAGCATAAAATGATCCTAAGATGGGTCGATGTCTAGCATCTTCTATGATAAACGTTATTGGGTTTGTGTTTTGTACTTTCGTAATAGTAAATATTTCAGTTGACCAATTGGGAGTATATCCTTTTTCAAATGTTCCTTTATATTTGCTTATACGAACGGAATCTCCGACTGCAAATTTATTTTTTTCCTTTGTTGAACTCCTCTTTGATAAAAGCTTTTTATATTTCTGTAATACAGCATCCTTATTATTTTCACTGACTTCAATTGGTTTAAGAGCTATTGTTCTATGTATCGTATTATTATATTCATTAATTGCTTCCGAAAGTGTGTTTCCTATCCATTTATAGTTTCCTTTTAAACTAAATTGCTTGTACAATTTATTCTTAAAAGTCCTTATGAATCTTTCCACTATAGATGCTTTTTTAGTAGAGTATGTAGAGTAATGGTTTATTTTATGTAACTCAAGTAATGATTTTATTTTTTTATTATAGAATTCAGTTCCTAAATCAGTTTGCAAGTTTTTGGGTATTCGATTTTTTTGGAACAAATCACAAAAAGCTTGAGTTATATATTCCTTACTCTTTTTTTTTAATGGATATACCCACGCATACTTAGAAAAAGTATCAATAATGGCTAAAATATATTTAAACTGTAAATTATTGTTTGAAACAGATTGCATATCAATAAGATCAGCTTGCCATAAATCATCTATATCTTTCATCACTAAATGTCTTCGAGGAAAGTTTTTCCGCGCTTGTTTATGTATTTCGTTTACTACGATTGCTTTACTCATTTCTTGTATTTGTTCATAAATGAAACTGTTTCAATACTTTGTTGCAGGCTATTTACTTCTGTCTCTAGCTGAGCTAATGTTTGATTAATTAATTTTATTTTATTAAACAATTTATCTGCAGTATTGTCAACATACTGTTTTGTGGCGCAGTCCTCTGGATCGACAGGCTTTCCAATATGTTTAATTATCTTATTTTTTGCATCAAAACAATCGGTAACATTTATGAAAGCCAAGGGAGGTTCATTAAAATTATTCATTTTATGCTTTTTTAACACATGGTGTCCAAACTTATCTACATTCATGTTCAACCAACACAATGAGACTGAATCAACAGTTGGTTCTGAAGTCTTTTTATTCCTTAATGATGTCTGCTTCTTTTAGTTCTTCTATAATCGAAATTATTTCGTTATCATGGTTAGTGTTGCCAGCATCTTTAGAAGCAATTAAAATTTTTAAACGTTCAATCAACTCATTAGGATCATCCCAATATACAAAATCCGTATTTGAATTATATTTTTTTAAGGAAGGCAGATTACCACCTTGCTTTGCCGTGCTGGATTCTTGAAATAGGGGTTTAATAATTTGACAGTATTTCATTCCTGAATTACCTTGTATCTGACCTTGAGGACTAAAACCTCTCTTATGGACATTAATGTGCACCAAAATATCTTTATAGGTTATTTTATCCTTTTCATTTATTTTGTCGCAATTCGGTTTACTTTGAAATAAAAGCTCTTTTAAACCTGGCGTTAGTTCATAACTTTTATCATTTACATTAATCGTAGATATTTTATTAGGAGAATTCTCCCCATAAGATTTAAGCGTTGCAGGTGAATTTCCTATCATAAGTGTTTCACCGTCATGTCTTACTCCAAAGGCAACATTAAAAGGTTTATTTGGGACTTGCAAATAAGAATCGACATCCTCAAAGCTTTTTACTTTTGCCACATTATTTTCCATTTTCGTAGGAGTTTTTATTTCAAGTATGTTGGGAATATTTATTTTATCCTTTTTGATACAATCTGCGTTTACATCATTTGATAATATATTTTTGTTATTATGCTTATTTTCATTATAAGATGTTATTTGCTTAGGAGAATTATGAAGAAACATCATGGTTTCTAGCGGATCGGTTAATGGTTTCAAAATCTTCTTATTTTTTAATTCTAAATCATCCTCCTCTTGCTGCATCTTCTTTAACTTATTTTTAATATTCTTTACAGATTTAATTAATTGTGTTTTTATGTCTGTCTCCATGGCAAATCAATAACGCGGTCTAAAAAGACCCCCGATGTTTCTTATTGTTATAAGTAAAGTGATTTTATTTTAGTCATCATTTATATTTATTCAAATTTTACAAAAACATCGAATGATTTTCTATATCGACCATTATTTAATTTACAATCTTTGTTAATTATAAGACACGCATGTGAATCTTTCCATATATTTGCGGCAAGCGATTTTAATTTTTCCCAACTAATGTCAGAATTTACGTGCTCACGATAAATATGTTTTAAATTGATATCGTCTTGTTTAAAAATTATCAAAAATTTAACATTGTCTCGTATTAATTGCTTTGGCACTTTAGAGTAAGTCTGCGTTAAATAAAAACAGTCTATTCCTTTATGTCTGCCCATACAAAAGTAATTACGAATATTAGTCTGGTTTTCGCAAGCTACGTCATCAAAGATAAATATTGAATTGGGCATCGCCTCATGAGGAGAGATTACCTCTTTTTCATCGTGGATCATAAACAGTTTAATTTCGGGTATTCTTTTAAGAACTTCCTCTAAAAATCTATATTTAGGTTGAAAAGTTGTTTTAGAGTAAATGTAGACATTTCGAAATTTTAACCCATTTTCATGAAGCAATAAAGTTAAAATTATATTTGTTTTTCCACAATTTGATGGTCCACATATAATACATCGTATAGAGTTGGGAAGAAGCATACTATGTCTGTTATTATAATTAGTGCAATGTGATCCATCACTTATTTTGCTGATTTCTATTGACACAGGCTGTTTAATAAATTTCATTTCGCCTTCTGTTCAGTAATTTAATATAATATCAAATAAATACTTGTAATAATATAATCATCCTAAATCAATGAATTATCTTTGTAAGTCTTTATCATTTCTCTAATTACACATTCCTGTCTTATATTAGGCGAAGAATATTATACACCGAGATCTAAATTGCTGCTACTCGAGCGTCAGTCGCAGTCGACATTTGTCTCGCTTCTAACGTGGGTCCCGCGTATTTAAAATATATAGGTAAGTAAATCTATTTTTTATTGCTTCATCCAGTTATGTTGGATTTATTGCCATTTTTATTAAATAAAAACTTATGACACTTTTATATTTCAGATAATTATGGAAGACAGCACGCAGAATGATCGACTTGATTTTGGCAGCATATTTGATGTCAGCCCCGTTTTCCACGATGTGCCGGAGGATCATCCTTTTTATTATGCTCAAGACGTTGACGGTTACATGGAAAAAGTGGAAAAAAAGCGGCAAGAGCTTTTAGCCCGTAGAGAAAACATGTGTAACGCAACCGTAACGCGAGAGCCTGACGCTCCGCGGGACAAAAGGGAGTTGAAAGCATTAAATACCAAATCGGGTATTAATAAAAAGGATCGTAGTAGAAAAGGATCATCATTTGTAATTAAAAATAACATTCGCAATGGACGATATTTAATTAAAATAAACATTGAGACAATGGACGAGTGTTACAGTGATCGTTCAGTTAGTGCGCAATATCTCGTGTGTGATCCGTATGATGAAGTGTTGGACAGCACAGAAAATGTGTTAAAAAAAATTATGAAAAAACTTGAAAGTGATTAATTTCGGTGTTAGTTATATATGTATAATTGTGACTTATTTCTATTATATCTCCATGTTTATTTTATATTATAGTTCTGAATTATAAAATCAATTTATGCCAATTATATTGTTATTTACTTACTTTGTAGAGCCAATTAATATAAGTTATTGTCAACGAAGTTTGAATTAAGGAAGAAAAATAGTAATTATTATTATTTTACTTCCGTAATGTAATTAATGTAGCGTTGTTTTAATTTTATCATAAATTTCTTTAATTTATGTTTATTTATAAATAATTTGGCGTTATAAATATGTTATTTTTTGTCTCATTAAGTGTAAATTAGTAAAGACAATGGTTTATAAGAAGTCTGCCTGCTATTTAATTATTATTGTTGTACTTTCACCTTATTAAGTTTAATATTATTATCAACCTTATTTTAATAAATGATGTTCATATAGAATGTGGAACTTATTTTACGTGCAACCAAAGTTAAATAAACAGAGATAACACGTTATAACATGTCATGATTTGTTTCCTCTGCAACAGTATTGTAGCGGAACTACAAACCGACTGTTTCGATTCTAACGTTTTGCTTTCTATGGTCTAAATGGATAATGCAATGTCAAAACGCCGCGAAAGATGGTATTCTCACTGGAAGTCCAACCAATAGGAATGCCCGGTATGACCGGTGCGCATGCGCAGTACAAGTCAGCGTAGAAGCTAGCGCCGCCATCGGAGAAACATGAAAACTATCACCAGTTTTCAATTTGTGTATGTCATGATCGAACGGACAAATAACAAGGACTCAACCCTCGCTTTGATCTAATCGCTGTTTGCCAAGGAGTCTAGTTTAACAATAGTGCCCATCGTCTAAGGCCGGCCGGCCTGCATCATAAGGGTGGAAGAACCGCTCGCGAGGACGCCAATCAAGAAGCTGAACGTTTGGTGAGTACCGCTGCATGGTTTCTTGTTGGTGGACGACCGTCGTTTTTACCGTTTTGACCGGCGAGTATTGCATTATACTCGATCCAGAGTAGCCGATTTACGTCCATCGTTTTATTCAACTTAATTTGCTACATCTTTTTGGTGCCGAAACCAGGGACCTTTAGATAGCATTCGGCCTGCCAAGTACCAATCTTGTACCGTAATCGTAACTATTGCTATAACTCGACTACCTTACTCCGATCGCTCAATCTAACCATACTTGTGAACGACCGTTTTTATTTCTTTTCGGGTTTGTTACTCTTATGACTTGTATGCTTTTATTCTATTGTAGAAAATCGTTACATTATTCGTCCATCAGGAATAGATTTTTAGGAATAGGTATTTAATAAAATGTCATAAACCTATTTTTATTTCTTAATCGATTTATAAATTATTTGCCTACCACATCCGGTGTGAAAATAATCCTATTTTTATCCTAATACTAATGAAATATTTCAGTTAGGGAGTTCATATAAATTTAAAATATATCGTTCTGTGACTTCGAGAGGTGACGACTTTAAAGTGGTCGTGTTACATAGATAACGAACGTCTGTACTTAATGCTAGTTGTGACCGTGAGACAACTTAAGTTTTAACTCCAACCTTATTAACATACTGTTCGCGAGCCGTGCATTTTGCAGAATGTCGTATCTACCCCAGCGAAAAGTTAGAGCTACCCTCAAAAAGTGTAAATCAAAAAGTATCGATTCCGAGCCAGGTTATTCTGTAGGCAACTTACCGAGTTTAAGGCGCAAACGAACTATCGCGTATAATCGTATTTCGAAGGCGTTAGATGTTGGCATTCTCACAAGTTCCGATGAGTCACAAATTGAGTTATTCCTGTCATATTGTCAGGAATTAAAATCTATTGCTAATAGTTTTCAAGAGGCACATTTTATCATTTTAGATCTTACCGACGCGAACGATGATAGTGAAAACGAAATTCAAGAATCATTTGATGAAATGTATTTTAAAGTCATTGCCATTCACCGTAAATTCCAACAATGCTCTTCTCATCAGGCTAATGATTCGAAACGAAACTCATTAACGGGATCACTAAACAACAACATGCGACTACCGAAGATCTCGCTCCCGACGTTCGCGGGGGTTATTAAAGAGTGGCCCGAATTCATTGCCACTTATAATGCGTTAATTCATGAATCTACCATCTTAAGCGATATTGAAAAATTCCATTATTTAGTGTCAGTGTTACGCGGTGACGCATTATCGTTAATTCGCACATTTCCTGTGGCACGTGAACATTACTTGAGTGCATACGCTGCTCTCAAGTCTCGGTATGAGGATAAGCGTGAACTAGCGTTCACGTGCTGGCGCGACATTTTAGGTATCAATTTTAAAACTACAAACGCTCAGGAATTTCGCCGCGCGCTAGATACAATCGATGAGAATTTAACTATTTTGCGAAAATTAGGTTTACCCATCGAACATTGGGATTTCATTCTTTGTTATAACATTTTTGCGAAACTTGATACCAAACTAAGACGCGAGTTTGAAGAGAAGCACACCGATGTCGAGCTACCAAATTATGAACTCGTGAGGTCATTCTTACACTCTAAATGCGAAGCGTTAATTCGTGACACACATTTTACCGACATCAGCAGAACCGCTATTAGTCATAAAGAGTTATTAGGAACATCACCAAATCCGAAACAATATAGCATCAGGCATTCACTCGTCGCTCCCTCCGTTAACCCTTCTAAAAGGGGTAGTGATAAACCCGATGCTAAGCCTACCATTGGCGTGACAACCGCTAAACCAATTCGCAAGTGCTCCTTTGTAGTGAGGAACATCACATATCGGCGTGTAAGGCATTTCTGTCAAAATCGATTGACGAGCGCATGACTGTTGCCGGTGATAAAAGGTGGTGTTATAACTGCCTTAGCGCGTCACATTCGGTGAAGGAATGCACGTCAATATTCTCGTGTCAGAAATGCAAACGTAAGCATCACACCTTATTGCACCGGGAACAACCCGGAAGTAGCCAGGATGCCTCAAGTACGAGATCAAGTTCAGTAGCGTTAGTCACCAAAACTTCTTTGGCTTCGACAAACTCGCATTCAACCACAACCGTGCTACTAGCAACTGCTTTAGTTCAAATTCGTGACGCGTCCGGGGAATTCCAGACCCTCCGCGCGCTATTTGACACAGGGAGTCAAAATAATTTTCTCACCGAACATGCAGCTCAACGGCTTCACTTACAAACAAACGCATCACATTTGAGCGTTCATGGATTGGGAGGCACTCCAGCGTCGATTAGTGGTAGTGTTAGATGCGAAATTGGTACCAATTATAAGGTGAAGTTTACGCTTGATATGTTTGTGATAACGAACATTTGCGGAGATCAACCGGTCGCAAAACTTAATACGAGTGAATGGGATGAAGTCAAAACTTTACCGTTAGCTGATCCTGGTTTTGACATTCCCGGTCCTATTGACGTCTTATTGGGTGCTGACGTTTTTTCAGAGTCACTTCTCGAACAACGTTTGAAAGGCAACGCGAATCAACCGCGGGCCTTCAATTCAGTCTTTGGCTGGCTTCTTCTCGGGAAGACTCGCATCGCATCGTCTTGCTTGTTGGGTGTTGCATCTCCTAATACCGATGACAGCTTAAATCACATCGTACAACGTTTCTGGGAAGTCGATAACGTTCCACAATCCAACCGACTCACCCCAGAGGATCAACTCTGTGAATCAAGCTTCATTAACGATCACTACCGTGATGAGACTGGTAGGTATGTCGTTTGTCTTCCTTTCAGCGACAGTGCTGAGCCTTCCTTCCAAGGCTCACGAGACATAGCTCTGCGACGCTTCAACGCTATTGAAAGGCGTTTGTCCCGTGATCCTAGCCTAAATCAACAATATATCGAGTTCATGACTGACTACATCGATAGTGGTCATATGTCTGCGGTACCTGCGAAACAGATGGGTCAAGGTAAGTATTACATACCACACCATTGCGTCCTTCGTCCCGACAGTGCGACGACGAAACTTCGTGTCGTATTCGACGCTTCGGCTAAGGACGCTACCTCTAAATCGTTAAACGACTCGTTGTTAACAGGCCCCAAGCTCCAGTCTAACATTGTTGAGATTCTTCTTCATTATCGAGAACACGCAGTTGTCTTTATGGCTGACGTGCGCCAAATGTATCGGCAAATTAACGTAGCTCCTCATCATCGCGATTACCAGCGTATTCTATGGCGAACTCACCCCGACGAGCCTCTCCGGGAATATGTGCTAAACACCGTAACGTATGGGGTGTCTTCGGCGCCATTTCTAGCGTGTCGAACCATCCAGCAACTCGCTAATGATGAGGGCCATCACTACCCTCAGGCTAAAGTCATCTTAGCCTCCGATATTTATATAGATGACATAGTAACCGGAACTAGATCGCTGGAAGATGCGCGTGAACTGAAATCTCAAATCATCGCCCTTTTTGGTCTCGGCTCTTTTGAGCTACGAAAATGGGTAAGCAACCGACCCGAGCTGCTAGACGATCTTCCATCAGAGGCGTGTCTTTCGGGTGCTATTACTTTTACTGAAGCTGAAGACACGACTATCAAGGTTCTCGGGCTTAAATGGGAACCTGGTTCCGACTGTTTCGTATTTAACGTCCAACCATCGAACCAACCGTGCACGAAACGTCTTATTCTAAGTGAGGTTGCGAGAATCTTTGACCCTCTAGGGTTTCTGTCTCCTCTGACAATATACGCCAAATGCCTAATTCAAAGGCTTTGGGTTACCGGCGTCTCGTGGGACGGACCCCCTTCATCGGAAATCGTGACTTTGTGGAACACCTTCTCTCAGCAGTTACCCGAAGTGAAACATCTTAAGATGCCTCGAAAATTCACCAGTGAAGGCGCTCTATCGTACCAACTTCATGGTTTCTGTGACAGCTCTGAAGCGGCTTATGGTGCGGCAGTTTTTCTACGTGTCGTTGAGAATGACGGGGCAGTTCGCGTCTCCCTCGTCTGTGCAAAGGCTCGTGTTGCTCCTTTAAAAAGGCAATCACTACCTCGTCTTGAATTATGTGGCGCAGTTATGCTTGCAGACCTTATAAAGTTCGTCAAAGACACTTTACGGTCTACCGTTAGTGAAACCTATCTCTGGTGTGACTCTACCGTCGTCCTAGCCTGGTTACGATCCCCTTCCGCTCGATGGGTGACATTTGTTGCAAATCGTGTAAGTCATATTCAAGACAGAGTACCAACCGATTGCTGGCGGCACGTTCCAACTGCCTCGAATCCCGCGGATGTTTGTTCTCGCGGTCAGTTGCCGCGAGAATTACTAAAGAACGCGTTATGGTGGGCGGGCCCAGATTGGCTGTCTCAACCTAAGTCAGAGTGGCCAAAAGACATATCCAAACGTCACGACACGGACCACGCGGTGATATTAGAACAGCGATGCGCTGTAGCTCTGATCGCGGAACATGCCGACATTCCTAAGCAAGCGTCAATATTCGATCAGTTGTTCGAAAAGTATTCGTCATTAGACACAATCTGTCGTATCCTCGCTTACATCCGTAGGTTTTGTAATAACACTCGTAGCACTAGCTCGCGACTTAAAAGCCTTTTTATAACGAATGTTGAGCACCATAACGCTCTATTGATGATCGTCAAACATTTCCAAAATCGTCACTTTTCGGATGCTATTTCGAAGCTAGAGTTGCGTCAACAACTTTCACGTAGTCTCCGTAAATTGAATCCGTTCATGGATGAGCAGGGTGTTCTCAGGGTGGGCGGACGGCTCTCTCGCTCTGGTTTAGAATTCGACCACAAGCATCCCGCATTATTGCCCAAGAAATGCGCGCTTACGACTGCCTTAATAGAGTCATTCCATCGGAAACATTTTCATCCCGGTCTAAATACTACTCACTACTTGATCTTGCAACAGTTTTGGATACTCGCGGCTAAGCGTGCTATAAGACACTATCTCTCGAAATGTATTCGATGCTATCGCCTTCATCCGCAACCGTTGCAGCCATTTATGAGCGACCTTCCGGCTTTCCGTGTTAATCAGGCTAAACCATTCTCCGAAGTAGGTGTAGATTTTGGAGGGCCCTTTCGAATCAAGTTAGGACGCCACCGCGGAGCGAAAATAGACAAAGCGTACTTATGCTTGTTCGTGTGCCTGAGCACAAAGGCAGTGCATCTCGAGGTAGTGTCGAATTTATCAAGCGACGGTTTTATCGCGGCGTTACGTCGTTTCGTCTCCCGCCGCGGTCGTTGTAACGTTATTCATTCTGATTGCGGCACAAATTTTGTTGGTGCTGATTCACAACTGGCATTATGTATGGAACAAGCTTCAAACGCAGAACGAATAAGTTTTAAATTTAATCCACCTTCGGCTCCACATTTCGGAGGAGTGTGGGAAATACAAATTAAAGCCGCAAAGTCACATTTATATCGTATCATCGGCGACCAAGTCCTAACTTTTGAGGAGCTTACCACACTTTTTAGTCAAATCGAATCGATTTTAAATTCGAGACCTTTATGTCCGTTAAGTTCGGATCCTAACGACCTGACCGTTCTAACACCCGGCCATTTCTTGACGTTGGAACCTCTGACTGCTGTGCCGGATTCTGATTACATAGAGGTTAACTTCACGCGTCTTAATCGTTGGCAATTGATACAAGCATTTCAACAGCATTTCTGGAGACGCTGGAAGAATGAATATTTAAATTCTCTAACTCAACGAGCGAAATGGACTAAAGACTCAACTTCGTTAGGAGTAAACTCAGTCGTGCTTATTAAGGATGACAACCGACCTCCTCTACAGTGGCCTCTAGGAAGAGTAATCTCTCTTCATCCTGGGCCTGATGGAGTTGTTCGGGTGGCTACCGTCAAAACCGCCAGGGACCATCTCATTAAGAGACCTCTGGTAAAGCTGTGTCCATTACCCACTGACTAAGCACTTTCCGTTATAGCGATGTTTTTTTTTTCCTTTTACTCATTTTTTCTTTCTTTTCTTTTAGTTTAAGCTCATTATATCGCATATTTACCGTTATACCGCACTACGTCCCTATCTCCGGGAAAATCCCATTGGTATTTTGGTGGGCGGAATGTTTCGATTCTAACGTTTTGCTTTCTATGGTCTAAATGGATAATGCAATGTCAAAACGCCGCGAAAGATGGTATTCTCACTGGAAGTCCAACCAATAGGAATGCCCGGTATGACCGGTGCGCATGCGCAGTACAAGTCAGCGTAGAAGCTAGCGCCGCCATCGGAGAAACATGAAAACTATCACCAGTTTTCAATTTGTGTATGTCATGATCGAACGGACAAATAACAAGGACTCAACCCTCGCTTTGATCTAATCGCTGTTTGCCAAGGAGTCTAGTTTAACAATAGTGCCCATCGTCTAAGGCCGGCCGGCCTGCATCATAAGGGTGGAAGAACCGCTCGCGAGGACGCCAATCAAGAAGCTGAACGTTTGGTGAGTACCGCTGCATGGTTTCTTGTTGGTGGACGACCGTCGTTTTTACCGTTTTGACCGGCGAGTATTGCATTATACTCGATCCAGAGTAGCCGATTTACGTCCATCGTTTTATTCAACTTAATTTGCTACACCGACATTAAATTTTTATTATTTAACTTGGGTCATACACTAAGAAGATAAAGTCGAATTGCGCGCACGCCGCGTCAGCAACTCTTTACGTAGCCACATTCCTACGCGCCGAGCCAAAGTTAAACAAGCAGGGACAACTCGTTTTAACATGTTATGACTTGTTTCTCTGCAACAGTATCAAATTCCTTGTCTGAATCTCAATTATAACGAAATAAAAGAATAGCAACTTTGTTTAATTAAATTCTTAAAGTTAATCAATATTTCAGCCACTCTATTGGTGACGTGGCTGGCTTAGTTGGTAGAGACCCTGCCTACGAAGCTAGCGGTCCCGGGTTCGATTCCCGCTCAGAGCAAATATCTGTGTAATGCATGCATGAGTATTTGTTTCTGAGTCTGGGGTGTTTTCTATGCATTTAAGTATTTATTTCTTTATATAAGCATGTTTATCGTTGTCTAGTACCCTAACACAATCCTAGAGCTTAGTTGGGACTGGGGTAAATTTGTGTGAGGTTGTCCCATTTAATAATTTTTATTAATGGCTCCTCACTCTATATTGTCTGATTGTTTCCCTGTTGCTAACGTATTATCAACGTTGTGATAGCTCTTATTGACTTGACAGTAGAAGCGATCGAGTCATGATAATACGATTGCAATAGGTGTAAAACCAGCGTAACTCAAAATAAAAAAGCCAACTTATTTTAAATCAAGAGTGCGTCTTGAAATATGGAAAGATTAATAGTTTTGAGTTAGGCGGGTTTATTACTAAGCACGTGATTAATTAGCTGGCGGAGGTAAATGAAAGAAAAACAATAGGCATACATTCATCATTTATGGTTTTTATAAAAATAATAAAAATGTTACAATTCACACGTTTGCATTAAATTTCTATTACTTTACAGTGCTGCCACATTAAAATGCTAATTTGTAATGTCCCCAAGGCAAAGTCGAAACATTATCTTCTAATACACACCTTTTATCATCATCCCTTGTAAGAACTAGCTTATTGATTTTTTGCGTGAAAATTTTATGATTTTTTGATTTTATTACACACATATTATCTCTAAAACATTCATTTTGAAATAAAGCATTTTTGTATTTATTAATATTAAGTTTTTTTGTAACACACTTTTTTATTCCCTTTGCTTTCCTGATTGTTGAAATTTGGGTATCTATGCAATATAGTTTTGCTCTCAAACCTACAAATTCCTTCACGATCTCACCCCCCATTTCGTCTTTAAAATATCCTGGAATTTTACAGTTCACTAAGGGCATATTAAATATGTTGCTAGCATCAAAATTGCTAGTAACAAAATACTTTATGTGTGTTTTGATATCTTCATAGAAATCTTCTGTATGAATTAAATACAAAAGACTATCAGTGTCCGTATAACAAAGATGAATTTTATTTTTATAAACACGTTTCATCACATCATAATGAAAGCGATACAAATGACTTTTGGCTATTTCTAGAATAGAGAAACCCACGTATATGGGTCGATCTAAAACGATTTTTGTCTGTTGCAACTGAATTGCTACTAATGAATCAGATATAATTGCCAAGTTTTTGAAGTTGGGAGCACTTATGTATTTTTCCGCGCCGCAAAATTTATTTGTGTTATTTGAATGATCTTTCCAGATATTAACAAGTTTTACATCAACCTGTTTTCTTTTATTTTCAATCGTTTTGCCAAATATTGAATTGTTTTGCTTTTTGAAAAAATCCCTTTCATAATCTGAGCTAGCATTTTGTCTCATATTTAAAGATATGTATGGTTCTAAAAAGTTACTTTGATCGAAAGCTAAAACTTTATATGTTTTTAACAAAACAAGACCATTTTTCAAACATTCTTTTAAATGCATGTAGTGAATAATGTATCTATGTTTGTCGTAGAGGCTAGCAATTATTTTTTTATTTTTGCTTCCTCTAGGAGCAAATTTTTCAGCTGCAAATGGCATATCTGAATGAGACTCATGAAGTTCAACAGGATAGTGAAGGTCGACTTCAAGTATAAAACCGGTATCAGAATCGCGTGACTGTTTTTCAACGTTAAAGTTTGCTAATTCATCATCGTTAAGATACCTGAAATTTCCTGTTGGCAGATGCTGCATCATTGCATATCCATATAAATTTACACAGTCTAAATAGGCTAAAAAGCTATTCGGCTCGTTAATGTTAAAATCTGGAAGATATTTATTATTCGCCTTTGCGTATCTATGTGAACATTGAGCAAGACCTCCTCTTATTCCGTTTTCCAGCATTTGATACATATCTATATCGGAGAGTAGATCCAATTTTACTTTTGTGTATAATAACATAGCATCCCAACTTAATGATGGTGACGATACGTAATAACAGGGATCAAGATTGTAGTATTTAAGGCTCATGCTTCGAAATTTTTCAAAAACGTCACATAGAAGAAGCACATCACATTTCAAGTATAAATCTGTATATTCTCCTAAGTTTTTAATAGCAAAAGTTTCCCAAACATGTAAGGCATGATTATAATCCTCAGAAGATACAGATTCTGATGAGAGTTTACTAAAAAAATTGGAAGCCTGAGGCAACTGGGTTTCTTCATAACGTTGCCAAGAGTTTATATAATCGTAACAATAGACACCCTTTCTTCGCACTATATCAAACTTGGCCCCATCTCCAAAAAATGATTTTAAATGTTGGAAATCATCTTTTTTCATTGTATTTACTAAATTGTCTAAACTTGAACTCAAAAAGTTGAAAGAATCAATAAATTTTAATTGAGCTACATTTTGCTGGTCTATTGGAATGAACTTCGTAAACGAAATATACTTTTCTTTATTTTTTGGGATAAGGTTTATTCGACCGCATACGTTTGTGAGTTCATTAATAAACAAATGGCAGTCATATCCGGAAAGGTTATGAAAAATTATTGGTATAAATGGGCAAGGTTTTGAATTTAAATTACAACTATTGTGAGCGGGCCCTCTATATCGACCTGTGAAGTGATCATGATCCTTTACAATGTTATCACTAGATGAAAACTTGTCTTTACAAATATGAC
The DNA here is from genome assembly GCA_949316455.1 of Acleris holmiana. Taxonomy (NCBI): domain Eukaryota; kingdom Metazoa; phylum Arthropoda; class Insecta; order Lepidoptera; family Tortricidae; genus Acleris; species Acleris holmiana. The sequence continues at coordinate 36,556,564 of OX438762.1, forward strand.
AAGCAGTGCTAGTTTCAAATGATAGCTGTTCCTCTAGCGTAAGCGGAATCATAGGTTTGCTGACAGATAATATTGAGTACAATCGCTGCACATCATTACATATAGACTCCACAAACTTTTTCGAACAGTTGGGACCGCGATAAGAAACATAGTCGTTTAAATAAGGCTCGCTTCTACAACAAATGTAATATGCAAAGCAAGATGCCTCATGCAATTGAATATTTTCCACGTACATAGATTTACTTTTATCTGAATACTCTCGTAATAAGCTTTCGAAGTCACCATAGATCACAATAGGCACCTCCTGAGTTCTTTCAAAATTAGAAAAAAAAAGTTGTGTATTTGCCTCTGGTAAAACAGTTTGTACCCCTGCACAACTATGCTGAATTAATTTTTCCTCTGTTGAAAAATATAAAAAACAATCTTCACACAAATGTATCTTAGATTTATGTTTAGTTATTTGTTTGCGAACAAGTTTCTCAAAGTTTTTTATTGGGCAAAAGTGTGCCTTACTATTTTTAGTTATTAATAACAAGTTGATGTGCTGTAATTTACGATTAGCGGTTTTATATAAAGGGCCCATAACACTACCATTTTTTGTTAAACCATAGATGTTAAAACTAATATCAGTATTGTTGGCTTCGAACCACCTTATATCAGAGATGCTTGGTGGAAATGCCATGCCGGAAGTGTTTAAAACATTTTGGTATTTGGGATAAGATGAGACTCTGTTTGAGTTAACCTTGCTAGGATACAAGTGAGCCATTATAGACCATATAAAACAGTGATTATCCTCATTATTTATATTCAAACAAGCTTTTGTATTAGCAATATGTTTTGGTAATGGTATAAACGATCCAGCTCTCAAAGGATTGTATTTTACTGTTTATCTCTAAGTGACTAACTGATTCGATTGTCCATCCTGATTCAGAGAGCTCAAATTCCGCACATTTAGTAATTAGTACATCAGCAAGTGATTTATATAATGATAAAACGTCTGTACTCTGCAAAACTATATCGTATTTAGTGTTAAATGACTTAATGGAACTTTCACTATTTTTTGGCAAACAATACTTTACGAAAAGTTCCAAATTAACTTTGAGTGAGACATGCTTTTGTAATGAATCTTTAATAAGTTGTTGTGCTATATCAGAGTTTTCACATAAAAATGAATCTGGGGTAATATTCGTATTTGAGGGATTGACTTTATAACTGACAATTCTACTCCGAAAAGCATTAGCTATTATATAAACGTTTTCAAGCCGCGTACTTAACAAACTATTAGACTTGTGGATATTAGTCTTTTTATGTGCTGCTAATTTTGGAACGGAAACATTACATACATCGCAAAAGAACATCTTATACTATTTTTGTTCTATGTAAGACGTGCTTTGTTTTGTAATAATTACATTTGTTGAAAACCGCAAAAGTTTTAAATTTGCCTTTAAACCGACTGTAAAGTAGCAGATTACAATAAACACATAACTAAAAATAGTTAAAAAGTATTTGACGGGTACAACACAGGCTGCACGCCTTTATACTCTTCTTTAGCAGCCTGAGCAACTTGTCTGACCGCTTTGAAAACTGGGCTATTATTATTTACAGCCCCTTTATATGTGAAAAAGGCATGTTTCCACCTGGTTGCTTCCGTCGCTACCGGCTCAAGCTCCCGCGTGGTGAAGACTCGGAGTTCGACGTAGTACTCCCCGCGCCGGCTGGGATCTCGTTGCAGCGTGTACCCGGAGCCCGTCCTTCTTGTCAAAAAATTACGTAGCGGAGCGGCCCTGATCGGTTCCTCTTCGTCACCCTGAAATTATTTAGCAACCTTATATTATTCACCTTTATAAATACAATTAAGAAAATCACTTAAATTATTAAAAAAATCCAGCGACAAACTGTTATCATGACCTAGGTCAGTCCAACTGAAATCGGCTTAAAGTTGGGTAAAAACAGTTTTAATGAAATCATCATAATAATAAAATCAATCTTACACAAATTGACCTAGCCAATAGTTGAGAACAAATACTTGCGCTCATCACACAAATATCTGCCCTTACCGGATTTGAACCTGAGACCGTTAGCTTCGTAGGCAGGGTCACTACCAACTAAGCTATCGTATCCTCGAAGTATGTTTTGATAAACAATCGCCCAAGATAGGCATCTTACCTCGGAATCAAGAAACACAGCGACTCGTCTCTTTTTCGGTTGAGCAGCTGATGCATTCGCGACGCTGTCCAGGTCTGAATCACAGCCGTGCAGTTCCGCCGCCTTCTTAGTTCTTCTCTGCTTCGCCTTTACCGTCTTAACTTTCGCTGCACTCGTAGAAGCGGTAGATGCAGTCTGTTGCTGGGCACAGCTAATCTCCTCATCGGAATCGAACGGATTGAACACTGCCGACCTATTTTTATTAAAAGTATTTGAATAAGCATCACTAACCAAACACAATCAACATAAATAATAAAAAATAAAAAATATTACGTACATACTTGCTGCTTCTTTTTAATTACTTGTCTCACTCACTGCACTGCCACTACCAATTGAATGCTCAAATAAATGGAAGCTCCATTTATAACCCTATAAACTAAGGCTGCATTTAGATGTTACCAATTAAAATTATTAGTAATATAATTTTATTTCAAATGAGATTGTCCAAACAAAATCAAACCTTAATTCTGCATTACAGACGTTCGTCTATTAGAAAATAAAATATAATTATTGTGAATCACTCCCAATCCTTTACACCTATAAGGCGCGGCGCCAGCTTGTTGCGTTAACCTGAAACCTTATTCGTATTTGGTAGCTGCATGTACTTTAATGCGTTTCTATGTACCGAATGTAGCCTAACTATGAAGACGATATGATGCGTTAGCCGAGTTGGTAGGGACCCTGCCTACGAAGCTAGCGGTCCCGGGTTCGATCCCCGGTATGGGCAGATATTTGTGTGATGAGCACGAGTATTTGTTCCTGAGTCTTGGATGTTTTCTATGTATTTAAGTATTTATTTCTCTATATAAGTATTTATATCGTTGTCTAGTACCCATAGTACAAGCCTAGATCTTAGTTTGGGACTAGGTCAATTTGTATGAGATTGTCCCCCTGATATTTATTATTAAAAAAAATAAAAAAAAAAATAAGGAAATATAAAACAGGCACTGGTTGGCTTGAAGACAGCAACGACTTACTATACTTATTGTTTAAATAACTTGTTTAACTCTCAGAATTTGTGAATCGGCTTTAGCTATAAAGAAGAAAGAAAAACACATATATTTGTTCGAATCATGTGAAGCATGAACATAAATTACTTACGCTTCCTATTATTTACATGTCATACAGCATGCTATGTAATGGCTCTCAAGGTTCGAAATTATTTTACTTTATTGCATTCATGCACACAATCTTAACATTGATTAACGAAGTTCTTAGTGAACAGTAAAAACATCGTGCTAGTTTCATATCGATTATTTGTATTAATCAGCGCCATCTTAACATTGATTAACGAAGTTCTTAGTAAACACAGCGCGGAGTTTCTTGTCAATCAGCAATAAAGTTGACACTTGATTTACCTAAATAGATGTCGTAACAATGTTCGAACTTTGATGTACATCGCGAACGATTACAGTGTTGAGATAAACTTAATAGTTTCAGTCGATTTATTTATTAAAGTCTCAGTTCACCTACGAAATTTTTACTTTATTAAAGACCGCAGATTCATTTCACTGTATTATTCCATTCAAATAGCATTGTCAAATAGCGCCATCTTACGCTAACAATAACATTGAGAAGTTCTTAGTAACAGTAGCGCGTGAGTCACTTTATCGTCAGACTAGCAGATGTTAAGTACCTACCTTTTTAAATAGATGTCGTAACAATCTCTCATTACTTGAATAATACACAAATATTGGAATAATTAATGTATTTCACTTTAATCAACACTTTTAATAATGTGGTTTTTAATAACAACTGAAGATAGCTTGAAATCAAAAAAAGTTTGCAGTTTTTATTTTGATTTGACAGTAATAATTGAAAAAGACCTGAATCACGCTATCAAAGTTTTTACGATCGGTCGCATATATAGATCAGCGTTCTAGTATTATCTTGGTTGAGTAAATATCAGTACAGAGGAGGCGCCCCTTTGGAACGTATCGAAAGACCGCCTTGTCCTTAAACAATTAGTATGGAATTGGCCACTCCAGAAAACTGTTAGCGGGACTATCCTATAACATTAGTACAGCAATGGTTGTGTGGAAAGTGTTAACAGGAACAAAGATGAATAAACAAAGATGAATAAACAAAGAAATAAATTTATGAAAAATAAACCGGAGTGCCGTAAACAAAAATATAAGTAATATAAAATTGAATTATACGGCACTCCGGTTTTGCTTCTCTTTACAAAATATTTTGTTATAGAAATTTATGAGGCGAGAATATGCAAATTTACCATTGAAGGATTGTCAGGTCATTCGTTTACCTGTTGAGTTTATGGAATTCTGAATCACTGATCGATGGAAACTATTGAGGATCCTGGATCATCCGACTAGATCCCTGATCGATGGAAACTATTGGGGATCCTGGATCATCCGACTAGATCCCTGATCGATGGAAACTATTGGGGATCCTGGATCATTATTGGGGATTCTGGATCATCCGAGCGCAGCGAGGACAAATGATCCAGAATCCCCAATAATACCCTACTTCGGTCATTACCTGCACAAAATTGGGAGGGAGCCTGGCCCGCAGTTCCATGAGTGCGGGGACCCAGACGACACAGAATACAGAATACAGATCTTTATTGGTAAAAGTACATTTTACAAGTCATAATTTGCAATTACAATTAACTTAAATTAAATTAGGTACACAAGTAACACATACACACACACACACGCTCACACACACGCGGTACACAGCTCAGCACACCTTAGAGGTGTGCAGTCGCTGGGGTTCGGAGCGCGGAGCCATGGCACTGGTCATAGGGCGGTCGGACCTCTCCCTGCACAGCGTCATATCTGCGATGCTGTGCAGCGACAGGTCCGGGAAGGCGGTAGCCTCCTTCTGCGAAAGTGTCATCTCGCAGAAGGAGGCAGCGGAGCGTGAGCGCGAGGAGTCTCCTCTCGCGCATCCGCTCAGGCGCAGACGGCGGGGGTTGAGGCGTAGGCGTTTTGCCGCCCGCCTCAATCCTTAGTGGCTGCGGGCGGGGGATGGGAGTCCCCTTCCCGCTGTAGGAGAAAGCCACTTGGCGGTCTGGGAGGGAGGCCACGCGTGCTCAGCCTCTCTCTCCTTTGGCACAGGTAGCCCCAGCGGTCGGCTGGGGTTGCCGGTAGGCGTCCGTGGGCAGTGCTTCGGCGGTTCCACGGCGCCTTGCCGGGTACGCCAGGGTGGTTTTTAGTGGGTAGCACTTCTCGTCCCTCCTTCTCGCTCTAAGAAGGGGGGCGACGGGGTGAGTCCCAAATACCCCCCCAATACTCCCAAAAAAAAGAAAAAAAAAGGTGTGTCATACTCAGGGTTAACACAGGTCCATTTCTGTGAAAAAGGTGTCAAAACTGGGGCTAAAGTTTACCAGGAAACCGTTCTGGAACCAATAGTGAAGCCTTTAAGCCACTCTCTATTTCAAAACCAGCCCTGGGTCTTTCAACAAGACTCAGCCCCCGCACATAAGGCAAAAACAACTCAAGCCTGGTTTCGAAGCAACAAAATTGACTTCATTGCCCACGAAGACTGGCCCTCCTCCAGCCCGGACCTCAACCCCCTGGATTATGCTATATGGCAGGTTATTGAGGAGAAAGCCTGTGCTAAACCCCATACAAATCTTGACTCCCTCAAAAGGGCCATAGTCAAGACAGTGACGGAATTAGATAGGTATGACAACCGTGCGTGCCGCTATTGATGACTGGCCTCGTCGTCTGAAGGCCTGTGTTCAGGCCCAAGGTGGCCATTTTGAATGAAATTGACAAATGTAAATCCTGATTGTGTGTACTTCATTTTAATATATAATTTATTTAACTTTCGTTAGTATATTTTATATAGATAAGGATTATTACAGTAACATAACTTAGTAACCAACTAGGTACTTGTCATGGTCATGCTTGTCGTTTAATGTTCAGTTTGATGTTTATTGTAACCAGGTACTATGGTAACTCGGTCATCTCCTTGGCTTGCTGCCATGTCCTGACACGGGTGACTATCTTGGTAGTGTTGTTGGGTAAGGCGTATCGTAAGAAAAAGTACATAATTACCCATCTTATACTTGTGTTTTAGTGAGAACCGTCTAGGGAGTAAATGCATGTTTAGAATAAATATTTAAATCTCTGTATTATCTCTGTACACTTACTTATAGACTTCAGGCCCATGGAAAAAATAAACATGTGAAATGAACCAACGTGAATAACGTTTAGAAGGCTGTAACTGTAACATAAAATAACTCT